>CM065052.1:132167354-132477354 GCA_032883995.1 Coronaproctus castanopsis | reverse complement strand
TATATATATATATATATATATATATATATATATATATATATATATATATATATATATATATATATATATATATATATATATATATATATATATATATATATATATATATATATATATATATATATATATATATATATATATATATATATATATATATATATATATATATATATATAGACGTGGTCGCGTTCGTACAAGATGGTCAGACATGGTACGGACGGTAGGAAGTATTCCAGAATGCGTCCGGATGGTTCACAACAGGGATTTATGGCGACATCGTGTACAACAGATGGATAATCATGATATCACCACGAGAGATTTACGATTCACAGATATATACATTTTTTTTAAATTACCACATGAAGCACGCAGTTTTTAATATTTCCAGTGCATATTCGGCCTTAAAATGTTAAACCTACAGAATAGGTGGAATAAACTATGACCTAACCACTAGAGTAACAACGGGAACGGTTAATGTTGACGAAATCATGAAGTTTTGCAATAACGGTCTAGTTTAACAATAACATACTAACAACTGAAGAAGTAACAGATTGGTTATAGTGTGATAAATAGTATGAAGGCTTTGAAATTTTGACTGATGAATATATTGTATCTAATGTTCAGTAGTTCAATAATGGTGAAATTGACGACATTGAATAATTAAAATACATACAACCAAAACTCAGCAAAGATATAAATCATATATATATATATAAACACAAATAATATACAAAAAATTACTTACCTAATTCATTATCATTAATTCCTAAAAAGTTTTCTAGGAGTTGATTTATCTTTTCTAATCCTAGTTGAACAACGCTGTCGTGCTGTAAGAAAATTCTTTTTTAATATTAAACAAAAAAAAAATATTCCAAAATAATCGAGAGTACGCGAAAACTTTTCGGGCGATTATTATCTGCCCGTCTAGTTTTTGAGGAATATTTTAATATTTAAATATTAAAATTTTAGACGAAGAAAACGAAGTCATGAGAATTTGACTAGATTTTTTTTCGAAACGTTATATATACAATAATAATAATACCGATACTTGTGATCGAGTACAACAGTCTGCATATGAAAAAGAAACATGAAAATAGGAAGAAAATCATTTCTGAGCACGTGTTCGACATAGACGTCCACACATATAGCAGCTACAAGGTGCGGACATTTTCGAGGATTTTAATCGTGCTCGCTTATTTGGACTTCACTGACTATGTATTGGGTGTTTTTGACTCATATGGTTCCCCATTGTAGTTTCTTCTTTGCCATTTGTTATCAGTGATTATCTAATTTCGTTAACTTTATTAGCTCGAGTATTTGATCTTTATATCTCTTACGTGATCCGGCTTGCATACGTTTACCTCGACGTAATTCTCCATATAATATTATTTTCGGGAACCTACTATTCGTACGACATGACCTATCCAGCATAATTTCGTCATAGCCAAAAATTTTTCTAGAGTTCACATCGGCTACGTTAAAGAACTTCTCGATTTAATATAAAATTATCTCATTTAATTTTCATAAATCGTCGCAGAAATCGTCGTTAAATGTGTTCTAGATTCTTACTTGTCTTTTGTATGAAACCTAGGATTTGTAAGTAAAACCGCTTTGTACATCGAAGTCTTAGTCATTAGTTTTAATGAAACATGTGTTTTTTCAATTTAGAAATTACTGCTGTCATACTGTTAAAATAATTTATAAATATAATATTGCTGTAGATCAAATAAAACTCCTCAAATATAAAAGTATCGAATACGTTCTATGGGTCTGGAATTTAATTGCAAACTGATATCACAGTGATTATTTATTGTTGGAAACTGTGATGGAATCTTCGTTTTATCAACATTAATCAACAATCCTATTACATATACTGAGTTAAAGCATAAAAGAATACCTTATATTTTTTTTTTTACATTTGCGCAGCTATAACATAATGAAGGTCTGTAATGTAACACATAACAAATTTTGACTTTGCCCCGAGCTGTTCTAAATTATTGACACGAAACTTTATACAAATGTCGATGCAATTAGTTGATCTACGTGTATCATGAACACACTTTGAACACATGTAAATAGAGTTAGTGCCGAAACACATCCCTATCTAACGTCACTGTTTACATCAAAACTTGATGCAGGCTGCTTTCCGGATAATACGCGTATCCGTTGAGTAAAAGGACGAGATTAAATTGAGTAATTTTATTGGGCATACAATTTTTTTTTAAATTATCCGTAACTCGTTTCTATTGACGGAGTCAATTATTATGTCTACAAATGCTAGATGTAAGTTCTGTTTTTTTGTTCTGGATATTTTTCTTGAATCTGTCGCAGGGTAAATATGAAATCTGTAGACTTTGTTATCTAAAGCTTAAATCTAGCCAGCGGGCTATCTTTGTACGCGCGGTAATCTTATCTATTAACTATAATTTTTACTTATTTTGAAAAAACAAAAACGCCCCCGAATATAAAAATGTTTTCAGAAGAACCGAAAGAGTGGAAATATTATTTTTTTGACTTTTCACTGTCGCTGAGAAAATGCTAAATGACGGACCAACCTGTTGTTGAATTTGTACACTTCCGTCCGCTTTAAATCTCAAAGTTTCTTTACCACTTCCGTAAGTAACACTTTTTCCTTTTCGTAGATTACTTCTTGGCTCGATATTACCTATATAAGCGAAATACGTGTTTATTTTTTTATTACGCACATTAAAAGTAATACGAAAATAAATTCGATTAAAAAAAAAAGTATAAATAAAATCGATTTAATCTATTATAAATTATAAACATCCAAATAGGTAATAACGATTTAAAATGACTATTGTTGACGCGGTATTGGGCAACGGTGGACTTTGTAAATGAAAATAAAATTCGATAGTTGAATAATTAAATTTTAAAAAGTAGGAGAAAGAAATTTTAATATCTAATTAATATCGCCTAATAATAATACGTGTACAACGAATACTTAAACAATTAAACTATCATTGTATCGGAACAATTAAAAAAAAAAAATTATTTATCTTAGGTTACAGAAGAAGATAAATACAAATTACGATTTTGCGTCGCCGATCGTATTCTAACTCGGTACCTTCCGTATAGAAGTCCCAGCTAGCTATTAGGTTAACCCGACGACTTAGGTACTCGGCGGCCTAGCTTTTCTCTGTTTTTTTTTTTTCTTTTGCAAAATCGTATTTTTAGGCAAATATATTTCACATACCACTAAAATCCGTTACCATATATAATCGTGTAGAATTTCGTTTCATAATAGTTATAACCAACAAAAATTTCAGTATTGACAAATATCAAAAGCGGAGACCATCTTTAATGTTTTTCGGAAAACGAGTTTTGAGATTTTTCGAACGAATTTTTTTCCTCAAAATAATTCTTTCCTAGATTGAAAAGTATTTCCGGAAGACGCGATACTTTAAATCCAAACGGTATCACGAGACAAAAAATTTTAATTATATTTACTAACTGTATAATTGCTTTAAAAAGCAAAATTTCTAAGTTTATAACTTTTGGACGATTAATGCGATCAACCTGAAAATTTTAACGTACATTTAGATAAGCACTGAGAAAAAGACGACGAAAAAAACTCGAAATATCCAAAATTTTATGGAGGTGTACTCAATTCCAAAATTGATAATTTCTATGGAATTGCTTAATAAATTACAAGTATGTATCCAGATTGTTAGATCCGTTTCGTGTATATATATATATATATATATGTGTGTGTGTGTATGTGTACACGAATTGCTCGTTTAACAAGATAATATAATTGAAATAGACGCTAATAATTGGTGCGTTACATTTTATTTAGAGAATTCGGACCTGAGGTGAAATGCATAATCCCCTTAAAACTCTCGATTTTTACATTCTCTTGACTGTACCCAAGATAGCTCTTCATTTAATAAAATCGCATAATCGCGCATATAAGATGGAAAACTCAATATTTCAGTTAAGTTCGGAGCGACTTATAGATATGGTTTCCTTACTTACAACCTCTTTTGGAATGATAGGCTTGAATGTGTACGTACATAGATATATATGTTCGTATATCTACATACGGTTTTTTCATAAACATTACATAGAAGAAGAAAGAAGCTTTATTTCATAACGAGACACGAATAACAAGGGTTTCATAAAGTTAAGTAATTACATCTTAACAGTTAACTTATATAGTATTACTAAATGTAGAAAATTAATGAAACAAATGTTAGGCTACAGGAAAAAAACGAAAACATGCAAGAAAATAAATAATATACGGTTTGTTTCTCGTATATGCGAACAGAAATTATCGTTTTTAATTTGTTTTCGTTTTTTTTTGGAATAGACAAGTGACGATTTTCTTCGTCAAAGATATTTTCAATATATTCCTGTTGCATTACAATTCAAAAGCCTGCAGTTTGACATTAACTATTTTCAAAAAACCAACATGTCATATTACTACGCACGCACGCCTTAATGTCCCCGTAAACACGTATGAGCGCATGTACCAGTGTATATGTCGACTTAATGGTGCATTGCGATTAAGCACGTGCTTTTAGATGTGTACATATGTGTTCGTATACTTATATAGGGTGACCCAGAGAAGACGGAAGGTTCTGTTGTTTTTTTAATAGCATGCAGTTGGTAAGACTGCTACAACGCAAACAGAATGCTCCACGTTAAGTGTACACACGAGAGATTCGTAATATCATGGCATAGAAGGATCGCGCGTCTTTCGTGGAACGTTATTTTTAACGTGAATCGATCACGGTAGCGCAAAGAGAGTTTCGAACAGAATTCAAAGTTACGTGATTTTTTTTGTGGGGATACTTTAAGAGCCAAGTTTACGAAACACGTGCACGAGATCTGGAAAACGTGAAAAATCGGATTTCTAAAGAAATTTCAAAAATTCAGCGACCTATGCTCGAAAAAGTCTTCGAAAATTTTGTAAAGACCGAACGAATGTATCGTTGCAAATAGCGGGCATCTGAATTGTGTTCCACAAATGATTGTAAGCTATATACATATATATATATATATATATATATATATATATATATATATATATATATATATATATATATTCGTCTGTTACTTCGTTGACACACCTTACGCAACAAAACGTAGTTCGATGGGCGGGTGCTGTATATATATGTAAATATAAACACACACACACATATATATATATTGTGTGTGTATATATACATGTATATATAGATGTACATATACGTGTATATATATGTATGTATGTATGTATACGTATATATGTGTCCGTCTATTACTGTTTTGCGGGTTACTTTCCATATAAACCGCGCCAATAGAAGTTTCACTTCAAAAACAACAAAACCGTCCGTCTTCTTTAGGTCACCCTATACATTTATGTTACATTATCGTGCATCGATGGATGTATTTAATCATCTATATTGTAAATACTTGTACGGGGTACTTCAAAACCGCGCGTATGAGTGTAAATGTTTGCAGTAAATAATCGTGTAAATACGTCGGAAAATTTATAATATCGCATATTATATTCGAAGAATAAATTTCAGTCGATTCGGTAATACTAACAAAATCCAACTTTTAACGGTTCAACCAGTCGTATAGTGAATACGCTATCTTTCGGTATTTCTTTTAATAATTTGGCAACTTCGAAATGACGTTTACCGACCATAGTTTCGCCGTTAATCTTTTCTATATGATCGCCTACCTAAAAATCGAATATAACTAAATCGAGAACAACTAAATACGTCGATAAAAACAAAATACTCATAAATGCATAACGCTTATTGACGGTTAGTAAATAAACTTTCAACCAGAAGAATAAGGCTAAAAATTTATTTAAATTGTACTATACGTGTGTGTGTGTGTGATATATATGCAACAGATTCTTAACCCTTTCAGTCACAACGTCCACTATATGGGACACATGGAATTTTAACGCTTAACAAAAATTTTTATACGTGTCTCAATTTTAAAAATTATTCATATAAATACATTGAAAATTATCTACAGTTCATCTAAGATGCACTATTATTGTATAATAAAATAAAATGTAACAATTTTGAGTCGAAATTTAATAACGTACGACTGAAAGGGTTAATGTTAAGTACGATATAGTCTTGAATAAATGGATAGCTTAGACGCATATACCATTTCTAATATATATACTCAACACGCTAGTTTTGCGACAACTGCGAACATCGTAGTAATGCGCTGA
The DNA here is from genome assembly GCA_032883995.1 of Coronaproctus castanopsis. Taxonomy (NCBI): domain Eukaryota; kingdom Metazoa; phylum Arthropoda; class Insecta; order Hemiptera; family Monophlebidae; genus Coronaproctus; species Coronaproctus castanopsis. The sequence continues at coordinate 132,471,152 of CM065052.1, read as the reverse complement.
TGAAATCAATCGGGAATTCCGACCTACTAGCATTTATGTATTGAAAATATGATTAACCTTGATCAATTAAAGTAAACCGATAGCTGAATGTGATTTATCTGCGCATGCTACTTGCGTGTATTATGCGGATGACTTAGATTTAAGTGAATATTATTGTAACATATCGAGTGTTTTACACAATATGTTAATTTTCTTATGTAACGGATTTTTTTCAACATTTTTTAAACATCTGTTAATGTGTACTTATATACCTTTTACATACATATGGGTATATAGTAAATAATCGTTATTTATTACGGCAAAGCTATTCGCCGATACGCGACATATACATTATAATCATCGTCATCATCGTGTATTACTACCGAATGTGATTTATTTTCTTGTCTTAAACTAACGCTGTATTAGAGCAAATAATAATAATGATAAAATTTAATAAATTTCCAGTTATACAGGAAAATGCAAATAAGTTTCAAACTAACGATTTTGTTGTAAACGAATCTAATAAGAAAATAACGTTATTACGTTATGTCTATCTCAACTCACTGCTTGCTTTCCACAAAACACTTCCGAAGTTGTCTATTTTATGCGACGCGAATCCAATTGATTTCGTTTACTTTCACAATCTCTCCATCTAGTCGTGCGTCTTCGTTAATCGGCTACCACTGCCTTGGTCAATATATTGTCATCTCGTCTGGCATTATGTCCTGCCAATTCCCATTTCCATTTTAGCTTAGCTACATGTTCTACTGCATCTACTGATTTGGTTTGTTTAATGCATGCAATGTTCTTACGATCTGTGAGTCTGATATTAAATATGACTCTCGTACGCCGTTTGAATTTTTCTAATTCGTCTAATTTTTTTATTATTTTTTTTTTTTTGTACGGCTCCATGTTTCAGCTCCGTATGTTAGAACTGGCAACATACATTGTTTGTATACTTTACTTTTTAAACAATTCGGTATTTACTTAAACACTGATTCATTTCCCGAATACAATCCAAACAAAACATGTAATCCTTTTAGCTTCCAATTGCGTAAACATTTTCTTTTCCACCGTAATTTCTCGTCTCAAATACGTTCATTTTTTTTTCAACTTTTTCATCATTTATAGATATTACTGTTCTTTCTGTTACATATTCGTCATTATCTTCCTTTTATTTAAGTTTATTTTTATTTTCGGACTTTCTGTTCTGTCAGCATTAATTGCATTTCCTCTGTATTGCTACCTATTAGAATCACGTCGTCAGAAAAACGGGAGTGATTTAATTCTTCTCCATCTATTTAGATGCCTATTAAGTTTCTAGTTTAAAAAGACACTTTCTAAAACTGTAATAAATTATCACCTTGTTTTTCGCCTCTTTTCAATGGAATGTTTTCTGTATTTTACCATAACTTCATCGATGGATTCATACATTTTCTTGACGATATTAATGTAATAGCTATCGATTTACGAATCGTGTAGTGAATTTGGCACTGCCCATATTTTCACCGAATCGAAGGCTTTTCCATAATCAACAACAGAGGCCATCGTTCAAGACTATACACAATTTTGTATTGACGTTCTAATTAGCAAAACGTGGTCGCTTTAACAATGTACCTTATACTAGCTCGGGATCTCTATCAATACGCGAGTGAAATGAAGTCGATATCAATTTTAGAATTCGCATTTTATCGACTTCAACATACTGACCCGCTTTTCGATATGGATTATTTTATCGTTAACGTACGTCAGATGTATGTAGGTTATAAGACGAGTATGCGTTCTTTTTCCATTACATTTTAAATAGTGAACTTTTTATTAAGAGTTCTAATTAATCGTGAAGAATGTTTTCCTGTCCGAGGTGGACGGACTTCGTAAGATAGGCCGGTGACTTTGACGACCAGGTCGAAAGATTTGATAGACAAATGAAACATTGTACAGATAAATCCCGAGAAAACTGAACGTCGTCAAACAATCCGAAGCTAAACCGAGTGTTAATGAATTTCAATTCGTCGACGAAATTATATATTCGAATGACGGATATTACGAACGAGAAATTAATTTTTATGAAATGATGTGTAAAGCTTCACAGATTAAAATTAAAAATTATCGTCGGTTATAGTCGGGTATGGTTTCGATTCATCGTGCTCGCGAAATCTTTTAAGAATATCTCGGATGGACAAAATCGCAAATCTATTAATCATATAAATAAATATATTACAAGAAAAATCAACAGCCAGTTGGGAAAAACTGATTTAGTTCGTAGAAGATATAAAAACCACGACGAAAATGGATTGATGAAGTTAGAGATCTGTTACGAACAAAAATAAGTTCTTCGACAGCTTGTATCGGGCTAGAATTGAACAGGGATTGATCGTGAAAAAGTATTCACGTGGTAGTACTTCGCCAGTCATGATCACGACGTCCTAAGGGACACAACAACGACAATCCTTATGTGTACACGTGTATGCGAATTTTATACAGTTATTGATTCGTGTATATAAGTAAAATTATATATATATATATATATATATATATATATATATATATATATATATATATAAATTTCGCAATAATTTAGTCTTGATTTTTAAATAATTTTTATAAATTTTCTTTTTTTTTTCCTTATAAATATATTTTTATTATATATATATATATATTTAAATCACATTTATTATTTATTTCTCCGTTAGCTTTATCCCGGCGGTGGTATATTAGTAATGTTGATGTATCGGAGAGTAGTGATTTTATGAATTAATAAAACAAAATAAAAACATGATTACTATAACAATTTTTTAATAGCAATTTATTTATTAATGCAAAGCTTTTCGACAATTACGTCATTATCGAGCGTATATAATAAACATAAATTTATGCTACACGCTTGATAATGACGTAATTGTCGAAAAGCTTTGCATTAATAAAAAATTTGATATAAAAATTTGTTTATAGTTATTAAATTTGTTTTTATTTTGTTTTATTAGTGTAAATAAAAATTACCTGAATGTACTGTATACCGTTGATAATACTTCCTTCTTTTATTCGTTTTATAAAAGGATAACCGGCACCGTTATCCGTGATAGTCAATCCTAAGGCTTCTTCCGATTTCGGAATTTCAATTTCTTTAGGCCTGCCTACGGAACCGGTTTTTTGAAATTAATTCGTTATTTCGATAATACGAAGTAACCCTTTCAGTCACAATAAAAAAAAAATGTCTATTTTTATAAGGGATATTTAGTAGAATCTTTCAATTTTCTAAAAAATATTTCTGAAACGAGTTAAATCTAGTTATCTAAAATGTATACACAAATATTATATTTCCACATTCTGGAGTAGTCATTTTCTTTAACGCTACTTGATCGAAATGTATAATTGTTTAAACGATAACAGGTGACTGAAAGAACTAAAAAAATTAAATTAACGTACTCGGATAGTTTTAATAACATATTTCTCGCCTAGTACCGTACCTTTTCTATGAACAAAAATGAAGTCATCAAGTCCAATTTGTCCACCCAGAAGTTTGGACATATCAACTTTATGAGTGTTTAATGTACAGAATAATATCTGAAAATAAACGGTATTATTTAAATTATAAAAAAGTTTTATTATAAATAAATTAATATATATATATAACTAAGCAATATTATACATAAGCCGCGAACATAAGAGAAAACGAAACGTTTAAAAGTAAAAATAAATAACCTTTAATTACGATCGATGAAATTGTCTTATTGTTTAAATTTTATAACAACGTAAACTACATAATTCCAACGTTTAGAGCAGCTCGTAAATCATCGATTTAACTTTTTGAAGTTGACAAACTGATGAAAAGTAGAAGTAAATAAAGCGAGTCTGAGGTGATAACGCACACTGGAAAAATATATATGAAAGTTGTAAGTGCGTAAAGATCGAAAGAGCAGAAACGTTCAAATATCTAGGAATAATAATAGACGATAACATGAACATATATAATTAAGATTTGCAATCCCCATAATGTAGAAGTTATCGCCGGAATAGTGCCAAGTTCGAATAAAATTATTATCGGAAAATAAAATATATAAATAATCCAAATATTATCGCGTGAAAGGCAATGACAAACCACCACGCACAGCACCAAGTGCGCGCTAGTAACAATATAGTACACTAGAAAAACACGCGGTGTTGCATTTTATCGTCATAATAAAGCGATTATAATCAGTTCTCCGGCTTGTGTGTGTGTCTATCTGTGCTAACGACATAATTATTATGATTTGTACGCTATTTACACTGTACAACAAATTATATATAGGAAAGTAGTCGCCTATCCCCCGATACGGAGACGGCACTTGATGATGAATGTATTAAGTTATGAACAAACATTGAACGTAGCGCATAATGCGCCGTGACAATCGCATGTGGAATTATACTAGTTCGGAGACAAGTCTAAAGGAATAAAAAAAGATGCTCGATAATTATATGTAATAATAACAAGAATGAATCAATATAACAAATATTGTGGAACGTTAGGATAAATTATTACCGAAAATGCTTTATTGTTACAGGAAACTATTGTAAAGCTCGAAAAATAGAAATAAATCAAAAACATGAAAACTACAATACGATGAAGAATAATGCTGACCCAAAAGAGAATAATAACTTTATGTACAGGAGGAGACCTGAAAACTAATTGTTTGGAAAAAAGTAATAGCGTTCGAAATATTACTCATCTATAAAGCAATATTATGCATGAAATATTACTTCATATTCCAATCATTTTTTTTCTCTTAATTATTTGGGAAACGAAAATGTGTAATTTTGTGTAAAAAAATAAAAATGTAATTGTGACTGTCAAACAATAACGGTGATAGGTTCGTTTCTTAATATCGTCAAAGTAAAATATTAATTGCGCAAATAAGTTAACGAAGTAGTGTATTTATAGCTGATGTATCAGTGATTAATAAATTTAAAAGATCACTGTTTTAGATTATTTTTCTAAATTGATAAGTTATATGGTATAACGCATAGTATATATCATCGTATTATATACATATGTGTGTGTGTTTGAATGTATTAGCCGAATCGATTCAGATCGTTACGGTTATTCGTTGTCGAGCACAAAAATTATATTAGTTTAATTCGTTAGGTATGGCTGATAATATTTCAACGTAATATCTCACGGTCTTTCCGTTCCACCTGCTCCGTGTTGCGGTTATTGTTATAACTTATGAATGTCGATTATCGCGTGTAGTAATTGGTACTTCTGCGGGGCAGTAATAATGACGAGTCTGCACGCCCCACTATCGCAATCAACATCAGCTATATTATTGTACTAATACAAAACTTCGTATATATATATATATTCGGCTTTGTGTGTGTTTTGTATGTATAAATTATGATTGTATACGTATGTGTATATATATATATTTCAATGAGATTGTAATGATCAACGAACAGTTCACAAAGAAACGATTCATAATTATGTAACACGCTTTTCCATGCACGAGCAATAGCATTCAATACAACGACTGGAATTTGAACAGTCGTAAAGAAACATATGTAACAAATAAGAGCATTCAAAACATAGAAAAACATAGAGATGCATAATTACAATCTAGTGTACGGATTACAAATTAGAAAAAAAAAAAAAAAAATGATAGAAGCACAAGGTAGGAGAATTATTTTGCAGAAAATTCGAAAAAACAAGACTGCGGTAGATAGGACAACTTATAAAGCATAGTTGTTCGTTGACGGACATCATGCAAGCGAAAATATTTGTACACAGATACGCAGATGGCGAGGTGATGGATACGACCGTTGTGCAGAATTGAGCAAATTAGCGGCGGATAGAAAAAATTGTAAGACTTTAGTAACAGGGGTGATTCAAACAATCATCGATTTGTGTGTGTGTGTATGTGGATGATCGTAAAGGATGAATGGAATATAAACCGGAAGCATGGTTCGTTGATTAAAGATAGGCCACACGAGGAACATTTTCCTATCAGGAAATGGAAAATAATCAAACATACGCGAATGCACATGTCACTATAGATCACGCCTTACCTTCTAACAACTTATCTCTTCACGCATGTATCGTGTGTGTACATGCAAATGTATTTGTTGTTTGTGTCACGTATCGTAAAGTTTATCATACTACTAGTACTACTATTACTACTAACTGCACTTCTATGGTATATTTAATAAAAATAAATAAATTTGACAGTTCAAGCCTGAAATGAAATTAAAATTAATTAGTAGTCCTACACTAGGTATAGTCATCTGAAAACTGAAAAACCGAGTTTCAGGAAACATATTATTACTTTATACTTACGTACATAGGTAGATATGTACATATTTATATATACATAGTAATTATTAATTACTTATTAAATGGTAAAAATGTCGATCGGGATAGTTAATAATTAATAACAACTACATTGCGAAATCTTTACGGTGATCTAATAAAGAATTCCATTTAATAGTTCTCGAAAGAGAAGACACGTATATATTTTTTTTATTATTGTAGGCACTTGTAAAATATCCTTATGAAACAAACATTCACAAATGTAATATACAATAGATTATTATTTTCATTATTGTAGATACTTGTAAAATTTCACATTCTTGAATGTAACATACGATAAAGTTTAGATTGTGGAATGTAGTGATTTTTTATTACTTAATTACAAAAATCAGTTTAAATCGTGATTTAAACTGATTTTTGTAATTAAGTAATATGTAATAGTTTAAGAATAAACGTATATTTTCATACTTGTAAAATTTCCTTATCAAATAAACATTCTTAATGTAATATAAAATTTATATATATATATATATATATATATATATATATATATATAATGTATTCATAAAGTAGTCATTATAATTTATAGAAAAATATATATATATATATAGTCAGAGTATTTTCACCAACACATATTAATACAAACGTACACAAATTTCAAGTACAACTTTGTATTTAATTAGTTTTCTCTTGACTGTACACACTAGATAATTCGTTAAATTTTATTGACTCGTTGTGTTTTATTTATAAACTATAATTATTAAATTTTAACAAGATTAGTTTGATTACATTATTATTGTCAACCGTATTCTTATTTTTAGCAGCGGCATATAAATTTACATTTGTTCTTAATAAATACCGAATAAATATTTAGTTATTTAAAGTACATTATACCAGTTTGAAATAAATGCTGTGACGATAGCATCGATAACAACAATAATAATAACAGTCTGAAAGCCTATAAAGTTTCAAAAAATAACAAATAGTACTTAATAACAAGTTTCGAAAATTCGTTCACAGTTCTTAACAATCGGAAAGAAAAATAGAAATTTCAAGCCAACCGCCTACACAAAAAATGTATATGTTTATAACATTGTATAATTTTTTTTTTTTTTTTTAATGTGCACCTGTACAAGTTAACAATAAGCACATGTGTTCAGTTAAATAAAAAATATATACAAATACATTAACATTAATATACAGCCGCTGTTAAAATAAACAGCCGCCCGGTTTAGAAGTTTGCCTCAGCAGCAATGTCTTGATCTATATGACATCATTTTTCAATAGTTGAAAGTACGTCCCGGAGCATTTGTCGTTTTAGCCTTCGAACAGGATTATCTGGAAGTGTTGGCATGTAGATTCGCCGAATTTGGGGGTTTGAGTGACTGGAACATTTACCGAAGAATTTTTGATATTTATACTGATAAATTTGTGTAACTGTAGGCACTTGCAGGTCGTGATGTAGAGTATCATTGCTGACATAATAAGGAGCGTCACATATTGCTCTTAGAGCTTTCGACTGAAATTGTTGTATACGTTTGACGTTACTACTTGTTGCCGAGCCCCATAGTTCAATTTCATACTTCCATTTCGTCGCTAGAAGTGCGTTGTAGATCAGCAATTTATTGTTTAATGAAGTTTTGGCTTTTCTTCCTATAATACAATATAACAGCCGAAATGAGATATCTAAGTTTTTTCTAAGCTGCAATATATGCGAAGTCCAGGTAAGTTTCTTATCCATAATAAGGCCGAGGTACTTTACAGTATCGGTCTGAGTAATTTGTTGCTGTTCATAGTAAACTGGAGGACAGGAACCTCTCCGTAATGTAAAAGTTACATTTGCCGATTTATCGGTATTTATCTTGATTTTCCATTTAGTGCACCACTTTCCCATTTCTTGTAGGTGAAGTTGAATAGAACGGGATGCAACTACCGATCGACGGCTATAATCAAGGTGTCATCAGCGAAGGTGAATATCGATGTGTAAGACGTTGTAGGCATATCGGCTGTGAATATCGTATATAAAGTAGGTCCCAGAATACTCCCTTGCGACACAGATGCTTGTACTGGATACCAAACAGAGTATTCAGTTATATCGTACACGAAATGTCCTGTTTTCCAAGTAGGATTTGATCAACAAGTAATAATCCGCTGGTAAGAACTTTTTAAATTTATATAGCAGGCCCTGATGCCACACTCTGTCAAAGGCCTGCGATACATCTAAGAAGACAGCAGGACAGTATCGCCCTGTTTGGAAACAGGAGGAAATAGCATCGACAACCCGGTGACATTGTTGTATAGTAGAATGAGTTTTACGGAAACCAAACTGGTGGGCAGGAATCAAATCTACTTTTTCTAAGGTTGCAGAAATTCTACGCAGTACTAATTTTTCGAAGACTTTTGATAATGTACACAGAAGACTGATTGGCCTATATGATGTTACAACAGAAGTAGGTTTATTCGGTTTAGGAACCAGGATTATGGTGGATTTCTTCCATGCCTCGGGGAAATAAGACAGACGAACAATGGCATTAAATAGGTACGTAAGTTGTAAAATTGTATTCCGTGGAATATGTTTTAATATATCTCCTGTGATCAAATCATGATCTGGAGCTTTGCGAGTAGGCAGTCATTTTAACTCCTGCTCTACTTTTGCTGGTGAAAAGGAACGTGTAGGAAGAGAAAGCTGTAGTGGGGTGTTCAAGTAATTATACACGTGTTCAGTAAATTGTTTATCCTCAATGTCTGTGTTCGGTGAAAAAACTTTAACTAGGTGTTCAGCAAAATACTGAGCCTTGTCAGCGTCACTTTTTATCCATGCTCCAGATTGATTTCGTAAAGGTGAAGTCACAGTATGCTCCTTAAGGATGTGTTTGGTAGTTCTCCGAAGGGAATTATCCGTTGTATTTAGATTTTGTAAAAATACTTGAAATGTATTGTCTTTGTACAACCTTATTTCTGCTTTCATCTTGTTCCTGATACGATCATATTCTGCACGAAAGCAAGAATATTTGTGGCGCTGCCATAATTTACGCGCTCTACGTGTAGAAGTTATTAGTTCTTTAATCCTTAATAGAAGGTAATTTCCTTTCGCAATGGGAATAGGATGTAGAGTTGGTAGCGCAATTTTTTAGCATTGTTGTTAGATTTTCGATATGTGCGTCTACATCAGTAGGGGATTTTAACCGAGTTTTGATCTCAGAACACTTCTGCAGGAGATTATGAAATAAATTCCAATTTGTTGTATTGTTGGTCAGCTGTATGTTTTTTAAGTTAAAATACTTCTCAAAATATCAAATCGAATGAATTTCTATACACGTTCCATTGAGAATTAAAATACAGGCGCACGTATATATTTACCACACATTCACCATCAGAATACTATCTATATATTTAATCTGTTATTGTACCTTGCTATTTTTTGTAATATTGTATGTATGAATTAAGTATTTTCTTACATTTTATTTTTTGTTTTTTTTTTTAATATTTTTTATTTTTATCTCTTGAAAATAGCTTAATAGCCGAAAAGCTTTGTGATTTTTTAATATAAAAATTGAGTGATTTTAACTAATTTTTATTAATACGCGTCTTATCGTTCTTTATGTTATGTATGTGTGTAATTATATTGATTTCTTCTTCAAGTTATAAAAATTGTGTTTAACTCTGACAGTAGTCAAGACGTCCACTATATAGTACATGAAACTTTGATTCTAACAAAAATTTTTATTTTAAATTTGACGTGAAATGTCCTAATTTTGAGAAATATTTATATAAATACATTGAAAACTGTCTACAGTTCACCTAGGAAATACTATCCGATAGTATTATATTGTATAATAAACACCTGTATAAAATTTATAATTTTGTGTCAAAATTTTATAATGTATGGTCAAAAGGGTTATTATTTTTCAGCGATTTCTCTACTATTTTCCCATTTATGAAATCTACGATTTACAATGAATCATCGATTTTTCGTGGAATTGTTTGTTTATACTATGTTACATACACACAAACGCAAACACGTGTATATATTATATATATATATAATCGTTATTTGCTCGATTTTTATATTTAATAAGTTTCACGTCAACATTTATATTTTAAGATGAAGTTCACGTTTCCTATTTTTAGTTCAAAGCTTCATACCTATCTTCTGATAAGTAACCCGTTTCTTTAGACCGGAATTTTTCAATCGTTTGCCGAATATGTACATTGATTTTATCAATATTTGTTTTGTTTTATCTATGGAAAAGTATCGACCGAAATGGACCAGTTTTTCAATAGGAAACCAGCCGTCCGCATTTAAAATTAACGCACCGAATAACGAGATCGTGTTATGGTTTCGTCGCAAACGTACAAACATAATGATGTAATTAATAGAATGTTCGAAGGACCGATATGTTGACCTATTTCGCGTACTAATACAAATCGGAAAGCGTATAATTAACGTGTGTGCCTATCTTAATTTAATTAATACGCTCATTTACGAAAGACTGAACGAATCGACATCATCAATTCATTATAACAATAATAATAATAATAATAATAATAATAATAACAATAAAAACTAATTAAAACAATCTGCAATTTACAATTTTTTTAGTTTAGAATTTTTTAAATATTTGTTATCGTTCAATTCGGCAAAAGTAAAGTTATTAAGAACGTAACTTTCGATATGTCATTAGGCGTATCTGGAAACCTAAAAAAAAAACAAATATGTACATTCTTCATTCTTCCCATATCTGTCTATAAAAATTATACAATTACCTTACATATCGAAGAGAGTATAACGCACACACAGTCGTTCAATGAATATTTTAACTGATAGTATATACGTACAAATATTATACGACATTATATGTAACGTAAATGTCAACTGAGTTTTACAGTACTTAAACCAAAAATAATTCATTCGAATATATACCGTAATTTTGACGACAATTTATTGAATAATTATCAGACGTAATAACTAGAAAGGTCTTAAAACTAAATATAACATTTTTCTTCATGACCAGGCAATCTTTTGAAGTACTTTTCAAATTTCATCTTTGAAGTCTTTCAAATTAAACAGATATTAAATAAACAATCTCACCAATGGCGCACCCACGGGGGTGCTACCGGCCTTAAGCGCACCTAGAGAACTTAAAAAGTATAAAATATATATATATATATATGAAGAAGGCGCGTAACTTGTAAGCTCCAAACAATCTCCCAGTTAAAATAACAGAAGAAAATATTTCAAAGAGCTCGTGTTAACACTAATAAAACCTCGTCTTGAAAAGACAGTCTAAATAGGCGAAAAGTACTGTTAGAAAATAATCGTCACATTCTGTCTGCTAATGACGTTGAAAATCCAGCTGACTGTGAACACAAAGAAAAAAAAAATAGCCGTTGCTTGGGCCGTTCGGCATTCCAATCTGACTCAGGTGGTGACCAGTGCATTTTTTTGTTGTTATTACTTCGTTGTTGTTCATTTATAGTTTGTTTTGCCTGTCAAATTTTGTTACACATTCGGCTGTGTAGATTTTATTCATTTTTATTGTTAAAATTATCGTTCTTTCTTTCTCGACAATAAAGTGTTATTTTCCTCGATTTTTTTTGTTTAGTATTTCATTAAACAATTTCTATCAATTTTATTTAGCTCGTTCCATGGTTAGTAATTATATGAATTACCTTTTCCTGTTTGTTACCTTATGACGTAATGTATAACTTTTTTATGATTATGTGACACCTCTATTGTTTTCTGCGTGATTTCTTTTTTTTTCTGAATTGAACTGAAATTGAATTTTTGAATTATCATATAGATTTTATTAGTTTTACTACAAAAAATTTAAGGCTAATTTTTTTATGATTACGAGGTCGAAAACTTAAAAATTTAATTTTAAAATAACTTAGCTCAATATTTTTTATATAACCTACTGTTCCACATTGTTATGCTTTTATTTTTATTTCGTTTTAATTATTTTTCATGAAGAATGGTTTTTTGAGTGAACAAATAACTTTGCCTTTAGTCATTCTTTTATATGAAAAATATCGGACCTTCTGTAGTATGTGCCAGCAAACAAGAGATATGGCAACATTAGATTGTTTATCCCGTTCAGTCCTCTAAAAACTGGAACCTTTAATTGCGCGATATTTTGTCTTTTATATTAAAAAAAATAATAATAATTTTAAGTATTAAAATTTATACTATAAAAGAAATAAAGAATATATAAAACATTATTCATCTGGTGTTATGACATGCGCGATTTCTTCTATTAATATTTTCTCAAATAAATTTTCCTTTTGGTGTTTCATACGCCACATATATTCGCAAAAGTATTACCCGCTCCTCCCGATACTTTTTATTTTTGGATTTTAATTTGCCCCATGAACTTTCAATTGACTGCGTATGAGCCAATGTGACTGGATCTAAGAAATTACACTGCGATTAACAGTTTGATGATTATAATTATTAGCTACATTCTGGTATACTCGCCATTCGTCGCTTATAATTGTCATTCCAGCAGCAACATTCCGTATTATCAACGGTCATAACGTTGTAGCTGATCTATTTGGAACCGACATTAAGAAACGTTATTTAATTTCACTACAAATTCCTCCGAAAACCAATTGATTGGGTAAAATCCTTCCTCGATTATATTTTCGTTTCGAAAAGATCGTCGATTTCTACATGTTATTCGTAGTCTGTTGTTTAACAATGCACGTTCATAAATTTCACGTAGATCCAAATTCCATTCAACAGCAGTATGGCCACTCATATTCAATTCGTGTTTGCAATATTGAAGGGTGGTGTATTCCTTACTCCATGCATAAATAACAAGAATTATGGTGCGATAATCTAACTTTTTTTTTTTTTTTTTTTTTTTTTGGCCTGGCTGTACATACGTTTCTTATTCCAAATTTATTTATACAGCAATTTTCTTTACCTCCGGAGACCTCCATATTTACAGCGGAGCTTCTAGCGATCGATAAGGCCTGTGAATATATTATAAAATTTCTTTCTTGTACCTGTAATTTTGTTATTTGTTCCGATAGCCTTAGTGCCCTTTTGGCTATTCAAAACAGTAGTTTTAATTATAAATCTCACCCCTTCGTTTTAGAAATTAAGGGAAAATGCTTGATTATCTCTCAACGTGGAGGTAACCTGAAGTTTTTATGGATACCTAGTCATTGTGGCATCTCCATGAACGATAGAGTTGACACTTTGGCAAAAAGTGCTATTAATTCTGGAGCTCGTTTTCCATATATTCCCTCTAGCGACCTTTATGACATGATTAGAAGAACTTTTAAAACAGACTGGATTGAAAGTATACTTAATTCTTCAATCAAAGGTAAAACCTATTGTATGGTTCAAACTGAATTTCCCCAGGCCCCCTGGTTCAAACACCTTCCCCCTGGTATCCCAATCACTACTATCCGCAGATTTATCACTGTCATATGTAGGCTACGTTCTGGTCACTCTAGAGTAGCGTTGAACTTCAATCGCGTAAATCCTTCTTATATCCATTGTATCAATCATAGTAGCGTCAGTTTCAGAGAAGATATCAACCATTTATTCTTCAGCTGTGGGTGGTTTGAACAGAGACGTACAGGTTTGCTTGAGAAGTTATTCTCCCTTGGTGTTTTTCCTCCTTACTGTATCCTATCCTTGATATGTTTGGATGTTCATGTTTTGATAGTTTTATTTAAATTCATTATTATAAATCATATTCTAATTTAAGTGTTGGTTTTTTGTTTTGGGAGTAATTTTTCCTTTCCTCTTTTTATATGATACATTTTATTAATATTATCCTCTCCTGCTATATTCATATTTTATAGTTATTTCTCTTCTTTTAGTTTAATCTAATTCATTGGTTATATTTATTTATGATTTATTTTTGTTCTTATACTCATATTTTATAATTATCTCTCTTACTTTAATTTAAGTTAATTCATTCGTTATATTTATTTGTGTCCTATTTTTGTTCTTTTGGTGGTAATCTAACTTGGAATTCGATATAAACGTACCAGATCGTAGAGATTTTTCTACACGACATGTAGATTTACAACTCCCGAGAACTAGTGCATAATTTCATATCATGATTATTCCTACATTTTTTTTTTTTGATTATGTAGTAATGATTTTTGTTGTAAAAAGCATGTAGCACGATCCTTAGTATTTATTTCTTCTGCCAATTCTGAAAAATTCGTATTAATTAAATATTAAATAATTACAGACGTGGAATAAGATTAAAATGAATATTTAAAAATAAAATTACTACGAACGAAATAAACCATTAAAAGTAAGAATTAAAACGATTACCATTAACAATTATGAACGAAAATAAACACTTAAAAATAAGAATGAAAATTATTACTCAATTCGACACACAAAAAAAAACAAGAAAATTATATTTTTCATTTAAAATAAACATTCAAAAATTAGAATTCAAATGATTCGTAAATAAGCTTTTCACGTCCTGAACGTTGCCATTTCATCACATTTTGTTTGTTTGCTGGCAAATACTACATCTATTAAAAATTACATTTTTTACAAAGTTATAGTTGATACTTTTAATTGAAGGATTGAAATATGAATTTTGGCAGATTTTTCGAGATTTGTAAACAGTGTGAAAAGTCAGATCTAAAACGACCCATGTTTAAAGACTAAAGGTGCTTTTACAGACTAAAGGTTAAAAGTTTTTATTTTTGAAAGGACATTCACAATGTTTTTTTGTGTGGGGGCATTTTACTAAGACCGCTGTAATCCTTGATTAGTTCAATTGATCTTCATGTTTTTTGACCGTATAGAAAACTAACGCAGATATTTTAAATTTATTTTAAATTCATTTTAATTTTATTTTTTTTAAAGTACTATCGAATTACATACCTTATTTGTTTAATTTTACTCGTAGGTTTTCAGAAATTCCAACCCTTACTGATTCTTTCTTCCTTTTAAAATATGAGCCCCGTATGTTTTTCCACGTCTAACTTAGATCTAATACCTATTTGCTGCAGACTGATTTAATATTCGTACGATGGATAAGAAAAGAAAAGGCACTTTGCTGGTATTCAGGAAAGAAATAGTGAAGAATCAAACGGGCACATTGAAAGTGATGGCCTCGAGGTACAATCACATCCGGCTGAATCGCTGTCTTCGAAGTCTACAGTTGCACGCGAGGTGCGTTTCCTCGCTAATAAATGTATATCCCACTCCCACAGATGTATCAAATTATAAAAAGAGAACTTTAGCTGGTCATGACAAGTTGAATGCACGAACTAATGTGTGGAAACCAAGTGAGAGCTTTAATTTTCCTGCTAAACCGTATGAGTTTTAACTATAATTAGCTGAAAAATATCCTTGGCTAACTTAT
The DNA here is from genome assembly GCA_032883995.1 of Coronaproctus castanopsis. NCBI lineage: Eukaryota > Metazoa > Arthropoda > Insecta > Hemiptera > Monophlebidae > Coronaproctus > Coronaproctus castanopsis. The sequence continues at coordinate 132,455,537 of CM065052.1, read as the reverse complement.
TCGATGGCTGAAGATTACTAATTTTACTGTTTACTTTTGGCGTCTTCGATCGTTGTCTGCACGTCAAAACAAAATACCGGAAGTCTTGTAAGAGTACAGTAATTGGAAACGTGCTCTTGAACGATTTGCTGAACATGATGTAAATTATTATCATAAAAGTGCATTTATTGATGCGAGTAACTTTAAAGATATATTTTAATTTTGTATAATGTGGAACGTAGTGATTTTTTTTTATAAAAAATCAATTGAAAATTAGTTAAATCACTAATATTTATTTTCTTAAAGAAAACACAAAGCTTTTCGGCATTTACACCATTATCAAGTGAAATATTTTAAAACATCATAATTTTAAAAATATAAATTAAATATAATTACTTAAAAATATGTGATGATGATTGTGAAAATATGATCCAAAAATGCTGTCTGCTTCAGTTCTGTCTATTTTTTGATTTGTTGAAATTTAATATCAATATATTTGTTTATAAATTTTGTTTTTTTATATTAATTTTTTCTTCAATACTATTTTCCGGATTCTGTAAAAGTTGTATACTGGTGGAATTTTAAATTTTTCATTTACTATTGCGATGTATGATGTCCAGAAGTAAAATATAAAATATAAAAATATACAAACACAAAAATTTTTTAAAAAACACAATTTTACAAGTAAAATGAAAATAAATATTAAAAATCTGATAATGACCGTGGTGAACAACACAATCAACTATCAATATATAAAATTTACAAAACAATAGCCAGATAATAATTTAAACATTGAAAAATACTTATATTATATAATAAAAATTAATAGCCAGTAAAATTACAACATATTTTACAATATACTTTTTAAAATTAATTCTTCATCAAAATTTACCATTGAATTTAATAAACTATTTTTATTTTTATCCCTTTCTTTTATAATTTCCATTTTTTCAAGTAGTTTTCTTTTTTATAGTGTTTTTCTATATGTAAAATTTTATAATTTAGATTATTATTTATTTTATGTTCTAATTCTACACAATGTTTTCAAACAACGATTTTTCATCATTATTTGCATATGAATTTAAATGTTCTTTAAAAAGATATAATTCTTTTTTTTTTTTTTTAAATATCCCTGCTATAATCTACGCCTAGCCTGTCTAGGCTATCAGTAGTTGTTATCATAGGTGATTACAATTTAGTCACTTATAGCCCCATCCATTGATGTTGTAGCTAGTTAGTGTTCACATAGCGGCTTTTCATCATAGCCTGTCATTAACTAGAGTAAATCTAGTGGTTTCGTCCGTTGTAGCCGGCGAATCTCCTCCATATTATCCAGTAGGATAATTGCTGTCCAGTTGGTATGTTTATCCAACCTATCAGCATGCTTCTTAGCTGCGTTTTTAATGACATCTTGCACATATGGTACAGCTAAATCACGGTGTAATGTCTCGTTGCTTACGTACCAAGGGGCATCTGCAAGTGTTCTCAGAGTTTTATTCTGGAATGTTTGTATTATTTTTACATTACTTTTTGCGCTACATCCCCACAACTGGCATCCATATGACCATACTGGCATGAGTATCTGTTTATAAAGTATCACCTTGTTATTTAAGGTGAGTTTCGATTTTCTTCCTATTAGCCAATACATTCGCCTTACTTTCATATTGAGTTCTGTTCTTTTAGTTACAATATGGTTACGCCACGTTAACCTGCTATCCAGATGTAGTCCAAGGTACTTCACTTCGGTTTTAATTGGTACATTGCTTTGCGTGGGCATTTCGATTATGATTAATTCGATTTAAGGTTGCTAAGTGCGCGAATACAACCTGAAGATAGCGTATTGAAGGAGTATTTTAAAAGTTGCGGAAAAAATGCTACATACATTAGCTGGAACATACAGAACCAAATTATCTCAGCATGCGCCACAGTCATAAAACAAAAAATTGCTGCAGAAATCAGGGAAGCGGAGTTTTATTCCGTATTAGCTGACGAAACTACAAATATTTCAAAAACCGAACAGTTTTCACTTTGTTTTCGGTATGTAAGGAAAGTGGATTCGGAATATACAATCTGCGAACAATTCTTCAAATTTCAATAGCTCCAAGGAAGACTGGTACAGATATGGCAAATGGAATTTTATCAACTTTAAGAAAATATGATATCGATTCATTTAAAATGTGTGATTAAGGTTATGAGTGGTTCAAGCGATTATATCAGAACAATATCCTTTCGCAATATATGTACATTGTATGTCACATTCCTTAACCTGGAAATTTCACATTCGGTAGATATTGATCCCGTTAGGAATTGTTTTGGAGTGATACAGAAAGTAGCTGCTTTTTTTAACTCGCCTAAGCGCTTGGAAGTATTGATGAAACACGTGACGGCGTCTTTTTCAGGAACTCGCTAAAGGCAATTGAAGGCACTGTGCCCAACAAGGTGGGTGGAGATACATAATGCCATTACAATTTTGGTAGAATTATTCCATACCATTGCAGCTGCACTCGAAGAGATATTATACTGTAATGATAGAAGTACATCAATCGATGCAACTACCTTAAGCAATTCCATCCAGCGAGGGGAATTTATTATATGTTAACTTTGCGCTGAAAAAATACTGAGTTCACTTTGCCTTTGAGTGAAACTTTGCAAAAGAATGACTCTGATTTGACAAAATTTGTCACAAAAATTAAATCAAGGAGAGTGAGAAAATGCTAATTTCTGTTTACATGCAATATTCGAAGCAGCTCAAAAGATTTCTGCTACCTTGAATATTACAATAGCAATACCTCGCATAGCTTCAAAACAAATAGCAAGAAGCAACATTGAATCTGAAACTCCCGAACAATACTATCGATGCAGTGTTTATATACCATGGGTAGAACAATTTATCGAACAGCTGAATAAAAGATTATTGAAACACGAAGACCTACTCTCCAGTTTTCCCTGCTTGTTACCAACCAGAGAAGTAATTACTGAGCATAGGAAAACCCAGTTCATACAGCTATGCGAATTTTATTCAAGTGATTAGCCTTTTGCAACAAATTCGACACTTAGCTCGCAAATTGAATTGTACGTCTGAATTTTGCTGAAGATATTATGTACTTTACCTGTCACAACAAGTTCTGGCGAAAGATCGTTTTCGACACTCAGCCGTCTAAAAAGTTATTTAAGAAGCACCACAGATGAGGATCGCCTGAACAGATTGGCCCTATTGAATATACATCGCGAAATAAGTGTCAGTGCAGATGAAGTTATCGATATTTTAGCTGAAAAGCCTAGGCGTGTAGACTTCGTTTTGTAAACTTTAATTATGAATATTACAAATATAAATTTTAATTATACCCAACCGTTATTAGTGTTAAACTTTATTTAAATAGACATACTCTGATCTTATTTATACACCACCACTTCCAGACCGTCGACATATTCTGATTAAGCATGCAGTCTAAAAATAATAGACTATTTTTTTGAGGGGGGGAGGATGTTTGAGTCCAACCCCAGAAACAAATCCTGGGTGCCCCAATGAATCTCACTATAAGCTATTTCTGCAAGTTACTACATACGTATTATCTAACTTTAATTTTTTTTCCTATGGAATAATTATCTCTTATGTACATAATTAATTTCAATGATATCTTATATTTTGATCAGAATTTTATTTTTATTTTATTGTTGTACCACTTTGAATTTGACTGAATATATTTATTTTAAAGTAAAAAATACATACATATATATATATATATATATATATATATATATATATATATATATATTGACGGGCACATAGAATCAAAAGAATTCACCGCACAAAAAGGAGTGAGGCAAGGCTGTATTCTTTCTCCGATGTTATTTAATCTATATGGAGAACATGTTATGCGTCAAATACTAGATGGATGGAATGGCGGTTTCCCTATTGGAGGCAGGAAAATAAATAATTTGCGTTTTGCTGACGACACAGCACTAATAGCCAACAGTGTTAGTGAGATGAAAATTCTTATGAAACGACTGGTTAAAGTAAGCAAGCATTATGGCTTAAAACTGAATAAAGAAAAAACAAAATTAATGATAATTGATGCGAAAAAATCAATAAATAAAACTGAAAAATGTATAGATGGATATCAAACGGTACGGGAATTTATATATTTGGGATCATTAATAGAAGACGTAGGTGGTTCTACAAATGAAATAAAACGCAGAATTCAGTTAGCACGAAGTGCTATGAGTAGATTAAATAAAATATGGAAAGACACATCCATCACAAATGCAGTGAAAATGAAACTTGCACAGTGTTTAATATTTTCAATATTTATGTATGCGTCGGAAACTTGGACGTTGAAAGCGATCGATAAAAAACGCATAGACAGTTTTGAAATGTGGGTTTGGCGACGGATGCTGAGAGTACCCTGGACAGCTAAACAAACAAATGTATCAATATTAAACAGGCTTAAAATTACAAAAAGATTAACCAGCCATGTCCAAATGAAAATAATGAAATTTTTCGGTCATGTTATGCGGCGACAGAATTCTATCGAGCGATTAATTATAGAGGGAAAGACGCCCGGAAAACGACCTCGAGGACGAGTCTACACCAGATGGACCGATTCCATAAGGAAAGCAACAGGGAAATCGTTCGTGGAATGTGCGCGAGAAACCGAAAACCGGAATAGATGGCGTACATTAGTACAAGAAGCAGTAACATGAATTGTGGTCACGACATCCCTTCGGGGGATTACGACTATTGATGATGATATATATAGGCAAATTATTTTTTTTATGAATATATTTTGTAATCTTAATGTTTGCTTAGTCAATATATAAGGTGACCTAGAGAAGATGGTCGGTTTTGTTGTTTTTGGAATAACTCAAAAACTACTCGACCAAAATATTTTTGAATGAAATTTTATTTAAATATAGAAAAACGGGATATTAAATTACAATCATTTGTGGAACACAATATCGTTCAGATGGCCCCATTTTATATTTTTTTAACTTTTGTACAGTCCTTTGTTTAATGTTTTTATCAGCTAAATATTTTTATTACTGCAGCACCGACGGTTACATAATAGTTTGTTATAACATAATTCCTTTTTTCTGCATACAATATGTATATATATACATGTGTGTGCGTGCGTGTGCATGTGTGTGTGTGGTGTAGGATAAATTACGCGGATATACACTTACAACTTTGTTCTGGAGCATTTTCCTCCCTACATCACTATAGAACGAAACACACGTAACATGCCAATTAGTTAATAAAATAAGAAAACTCCATATTATTATCGGTTTTATATTTAATTTCCCGTTTCTACCTAATTTTGTAGTTCTTAATAAATGAGAACACCCTTTAAAACCAGTTCGTTCTCCATAGATCTCTCCGTAAAAAAATAATATATATATATATATATATATATATATATATATATATATATATATATATATATATATATACACAATACCGAAAAAAAAACAATATTAAGACCCACTTATATACATACATATGTACACACACGGGTATATTACATGGAAACACATACATATATATAAAAGATATGAAACAAATCACACAATATTACACGCAGACTCATACACACACACACACTAGCGTTCAGGACAACTAGGTGCATTTAATATAGGGGTACCAATTTTTGTGATCGTTCGGCGATGATGAATGCTTTATTCGTGGATTTGAATTGAATTACTTCTCCTGAATATTGTAATTTTTCAACTCATTCTGTTGTTAATAGTATGCGTAATATTATAAATAGATTAAGTTTTGGAAAAAAATTACCTTCCTTCCCTACTTTTTAAAATTCACCTTATTACATCTCTATTCTGTTTTGAATTACACATTTCCTTTTCCCTATAAATACATCCTTTCTCCTAACTAATGTCCATAATATTTAAACGCATCTACTTCATATCAATCGTTGTAAAATAATCGTTATTTTTTTTATTTGATAGTTAATTCTAATTATTTTTCAAACGTTTATAACGCGAAAATCATCGCGAAAAACCGTATAATTCAAATTCAAATTTATTTTAACTTCCTATTTGATACAAAGTAAATTAGATACATAAAATAAAATGTCTATGTAATGCGTGAGTGGCAAAATTCAATCTTTGATCGTTTACGTCACAAACACACACATTCATATACATACACTCTTGCATTTACTTCTTCTTCTATTGCTACCAATCTGTCGGGAGGTACAAGGCAACATTCGCCGAAAATTTCCCACATTCGTAGCCGTTATAACGTTTCCAGGCGCACGACGAGGGCGTAATATGGGATGCTCCCTACCCACATAGAAACAAAACGATCAGCACACCAGACAGCAGACCACTAGGCTTTGACCTAAAGCGAAAAGCCGGTTGCGTCTGAACCGCATTCGTACGGGTCATCGACTTAATTTGCTCGCAATCTTGTGACTGCCAACAAGGAAACCAGACAATGGATTATATCCTGAACGGCACGTACAAATGGGAGGATATTCGAGGAGTTGATACTATAGCGTGGTTACAGAATTTGTATGTGGATATTTAAGCTATCCTTAGACATACGGCATCATAGTCACACTTGCAAACTTCACCTAAGTATAACATAATATTTTTCAACAATGAACATATAAATATAATGAAACTAACACATTATTGAATAAGAACGTGTAAAAACTACAAATAAGACTTATTGTATACAGTGCAAGCTGAATGAATTCTATAAATTCAAATAAAAACTAATGCAACAATACAGTGGCGTAGGCAGACTTAGTTGTAGAGGGGGTTCAAACAAAACTAAATTATAACAGTAAACCTAAGTTAAATTGAACTTTAAGTAAATAACCAAAAACTCAAGTAGGTTAAACCCCAAGCCCTAAGCACAACTTACCAAAGTTATTTTTATACTTATTAGACGCGATCTAAAATAAAACAGTGACAGCCAGGCCTGTTTTTTGATATCAATATAACGAAAACGAAATCAACAAATGAACAGGGTTATAAAAATTATTATTTGTAATATATTACAAAACTATTTATTTACTTCAAAAACAACGAAATTTAAATAAAATAAGTGGAAAAAAACAGGTTTAACAAATGCAAAACTGCATTTAACAACGAGTATATATTTTCTTATTATCAGATTGATTCCAAAGGTGTTCAGACCACAAAATCGTCCCCCGGCTAAGCCACTGCAACAATATACGATATAAGAAGATTCATATTATGAAACATAACATATACAGATGTATATACATACGCCCTCGTATAATTAATAAATTACAATTACGATTAATGCTTGAAATGCAATAACGTTGATTATATAAAAACGGAAATGTTTAAGCCCCGGTTCGATATACGTTATTAGAGTTAATAATGGAATGCAGGCGACCAAAATTTCCTTAATGTAATAATAATAATAATAAAATCTAATATAATTTATTTCAATGTCAATACAGTACACCAGTAGGTTTTAAAATGTGATGATGAAAAAAAGAAATAGAAAATATAAAATAACTACAAATGTTAAAACGAATAAATAAAAAAAATTAAAAAAAAATTGACAAACAATCCAGGGGTGAATATAAGAGAAGGGCCCAGGGCCCCCCAAAATGAAGAAATAATTAAATAATAAAGTACCGTAATCTGAATTACAGTAGATACCCAAATTCAGCAACCATGCTCGAAAAAGTCTTCGAACATTTTGTTAAGACATAATGAAAGTATTGTTGCAAATGACGGTCCTCTGAACGATATTGTGTCTCACAAACAATCGTAACCTAATCTCTCGTTTTCCTATTTTTTAAATGAAATTTCATTCAAAAATTTTGGTCGAGTAGTTTTTGAGTTATTAAAAAAAAAAACGTCCGTCTTCTCTGGGTCACCCTATACATTTAGTTTAATTAGTTTGATACATTGTAATAAAATGATTTTTTACATTATCAAACATTCAAAAGTATTGGGTATTTAGTCTTTTAGTTCGGTTAAGTGTTTGCGAATGGGTCTGAGGTATCATCTTGTCCCCTGAAAGATGTAATCTATATCCGCCACCGGAACAATCATTGAGGAAATAATTAAAGTACTAATAATAGTAACAATAATAATAATAATAATAATAATAGTTACATAACAGTCAAATTATATCGAACACATTTCTTCTTTAATTATGTATATGAAATTAAAATAAAGGGAATAAAACCGGCTACGCGCAACACTAGCCTTGGCTGGATTATTATTATAATTTTAATTACAAACCAAATATTCATCCGAATTTACTTAATTATTAGAAATCTACATAGCCAGAAACATGTATATGACCTGTTAGACGAACAGTTAGTCACAACACCTGCGGAGAACTGAACAGTGTGAATTTATCCTTACTACAAAAAAACGCTAGAGTTTCACTTTAATTTTTCTTTTAAATTTTGACAATTAATTAATTAAAACTGTCATCGTTTTTTCTCGTTTTTGCAGCGGATATTTAGTTAATAGTTTTTCCTTCGCCTTTTTTCGTAATTAATTCGGTCAGTTTTTTAGTTCTCTAGGCGATGCATTGTACGCCATTGATCCGGTATAAATTGCCTGCAACCTCATTCTTGTCTTATTATAACGAGCGTCTACCTCCTGACCGAGTCCTAAATCTGATACAGAGAAGTTTATTTTCTACATATTCTCATTCATGATTATTTAACGCCGTGTTCTTATAATAAAAATAATAGTAATATTAATAATATTAATAATCGAGGTTAAAAATTTCACCGTCGTGACATCCATTAAGCAAGAATTTACGTGTTTTGCCTTTTAGCGAAATTTAATTTTTATTCTTTAAATTTTAAATTTTTTCTTTTTAATGTTTCTTCTACAATTATCGACTTACCAATTTCGACATTTGTCCTATGCTACCAGACTAATAGATAGAAATATAAATTAATAATATAACATTCTTACTACGTGTACTAAATTTAAAAGTATGCCCGGTTGCTCAACTAATTAAAATAATAATACAGGAAAAACCACCAGCAATAACCTGCATACTGAACGGACTAATGTCTTCTAACTGTATCGTACGTTTATACTACCGCCTAAATGTTATAGGTTTTAGAAAGTGTTATAAAATTTCCTAACCTACCACCAGCAATAACCTGCGTACTGAGCGGACTAATGTCTTCTAGCTATATCGTACGTTTCTAAATGCTATAGGTTTTAGAAACTATTCGAAAATTTCTAACCTCGGCTGTTTCGTAAATTTTTTTTTATTACTAAATAAAAAATAGACGTACTAATATGAAAAAAAAACAACAACACTTACCTCGTCCGGAGAAAAATCGTAACATTCGGCGATTTTCTGGTAAAGCTCGCGAACGTTCGAAAATCCCGATATGAGTCCGGTAGGACTACCTTGAGCTTGTTGACAGTGGAATATCAGCTTAGGCTTCGACGATGATTGTTCGTTATGATGATGTTTATCGTACATGTCGAATTGTCCGTTATTACATCGAACAACGCTGCCAATCGGTAGTTCATCTCGATCTGCTAGACCGTTATTGCCGCAACGATTCGTAATGGTATTTTTACCGGTACCGCGCGGCCGCCTATTACAGTAGCCGTTAGCCATAGACGAACTATCATTATCGGTGTTGTTGTTATTAATATTAGCGGACGATTCTATCGCAGAAGTCGATTGTTGCTTTTTCGAGTAATTTTTTCGCGTGAACAATGGCATGTTACGTACCCCGTTCGTCGCTATCTGCGTTACTATCTGCCGAAATGTGCTCGCCCGACGATAGGTCTTTCGTCAGAATTATTAATTACGATAATGCACCTTCCGAATGCTACAGTCGCCGGTCTGAATATATCTATTACAAAACACTACCTAACGTACAACGTTCAATATGCCCCGCTCGTTTAAAGTCTAACCTGTAGTAACTACACATTCCTACACTGTCGAGATATTCTATTATTAAAACGACCACTAGTATGATGATAATACGAATTATAATAATAATAATGATGAGAATGGACGACTTTTTTATTAGAACTATATTACGATGTTCGTGTACTATGCCTTGTCAAACGCATTCGATATCCTTTCAGTATGCCAGTTAGTTTATAGACGTTTACACTCCGACGATACGAGGTGAATAAAGTGCATCTAGGATCGATCCGAATAAAAATCACGCTTATATATACTTACAGGAAACCGTGTAAAATTATTCCTATTCCGTTTACTTTAAGCGCGAAGTGGATTTAATCGATCTGTAAAATCGAAATAAAGATTTAATACTTTTAATTAATTTTATATAGCGCTTTAAAATAAAATAATTATTAATCGAACAAATAAATAAATACGAAGATTCTAAAAGACAGAGTTTCGAATGACCATTAGAAAAAGCCTAGTATTATTTCCGCGTGCTTTTCACTCGCTATCTCAAAGAGGAATTGCTCTTTATAAAAATTATTATTATTATTATTATTATTCGCTGAAGGTAATGTATTTTCATCGTAGCCACCACGTTCTCATTACAGCCATTGTAAGTTCTCGATATTGTCTCATACTCGATCGGTATCAAATATACTTATATATATATATATATATATATATATATATATATATATATATATATATATATATATATATATATATATATTTACCATTAATGATTACGATTTATGATTTAGCCCATACCAGTTCACTGCTGGACGTAAGCGTTCGCCTAGTTCATTTACGGCCTTCTAATTCAATTCTTCTTAACGACAATTTTTCTTACGTCGTCGTCCTAACCAGGTTAACGGTCTTCTTTTCCTCCGCTTCCTGACCATAGATCGCTATTGTAGAATTTGCTCACCTGTTGTCATTTCTTTTATATGGCCGGCCCAACTCCAAACTTAGCCATTTATATAATTTATATATATATATATCGTACGTCAAGTAACTCCCGCAGAGAAAGAGCAATGCTTAAGGAAGTAAAAAGACGAACTCATCTCTCGTGAATAGCTGTTGGGAAGTTGAGCAAGGTGTTCAAAAATAAAGATATACTGCATTCTTCCGGTTCTTACATATAAAGCGGAAATATGGAGCTTGACAAAATATATAGTTATGAAACATGCCGTAACTGCCAAAGAGTAATGTTGGAAATTAAGGTATCAGAGAGCAAAGCATAGCAGACTAAACTGTGGGATACAGTAAAACGTGCAGAACAGCTGATATAGAACTGGCCACAGACCACGTGGCAAGAAGAAATGATGACATGTGGACGAAACGAAGAACGGAATAGTTGTCAAGGGAAGGATATAGAAGTCGCGGTTGGTCGAGTACAAGATAACGATTATACAAAAAAAAGTCAGCCGGTGTAAAGTGGATAAGAAAACCCGGGGATCGCCACAGATGGGAGAAGAGGGAGAACGCTTACATCCAGCAGTGGGTCGATATAAGCGTATCGTGATATATATATATGTATAATATCCATTATGAAATTCCCGATCTATTCGTCCATTTTCCATAACTTTACTTTCTATTATATATGTATATTTTTGAAACTAAAATCCTTTTTACGCTTTATTATACGTTCTAACGATAATTTTATTTTCCAAATCAATACGACTTATTAAAATTCTTCTTTATTTTTCGCGTATTCTTCCTAAGACCTCTTCATTTGTTATCAGTTTAATCGTAGCAGAAACTCAATTTTTAATTAACTTCGAAAAAATCACACGAATTATTTTCTTGTTTTTTTTCTTTTTTTTTTTTTTAGAAAATTTTTTGATAATAAAAACAGTATTAAACAATTCACACCAAATTTTATTTTGCTTCATAATTTACATATGTTTCCGGACATAGCGATATTTCTAGTGAAGCTGTCCGAGTTTATAGAAATATGAGTTAGGAATTATAGTATCACGTTGGGTACATCCCCATTTAAAAAAAAAAAAAAAAAAAAAAAAACGCAAAGTAACATTAATAATATCAAAAACCTTGAAATATAAAATACCACTAGTGAAAACAAAATATCAAAACTCTTAAACGCTATACCGGATGAAATATTAAATGAAAAAAGACTAGCCTGCTTAAAACCAAAGATAAGAAGATGGTTACAACAAGACGAAAATATTAATAAAGTAACGCATTAGTACATAATTAAATAAATGAAGAAAGGAAAAGAACAAAATTTAACGCGAAAGAGATAAATAGGAAAACAAAGGATGGCCTGCTACTACGAACTGAGATAAACTAAAATGAGAAAAACAAAAATGTATGAGAGAGAAATTTCGAGTGTACATGTGAGTGACTGAGAAATAAAAAAGTGTGCGTGTGCGTGCAGTGGCATAGGCAGACTTTGTTGAAGAGGGGGGTTCAAACAAAGCTAAATTATAACAGTAAACCCGAGTTAAATTGAACTTTAAGTAAATAACCAAAACTCAAGTAGGTTAAACCCAAAGCAATCCAACTTACCAGAGCTATTTTTATACTTATTAGACGTCGAATATGTAAATTCTATTAGAAGCGATAGACGACAGAAATATTTAACGTCACTGGAACACAAGTATGTTATTGAGGACAGAGATGGTTACAATAAATTCCGCGAAAAATTAAACGATAAATAATGATTTTATATTTTTTGAAGGAATAATACTTAACTAAATTTAAAATTTAAAATCTGTTCGCGTTTTTCTACACAATCCTTCTAGTACCTCCTATATTACAAAACTATTTATTTACTTCAAAAACGACGAAATTTAAATAAAATAAATGAAAATAAAAAAAATATATGTTTAGCAAAACTGCATTTGATAACGATTTCTTATTATCAGATTGATTCCAAGGGGGGAGGTTCAGACCCCCAAACCCCCCTGGTTTGGTGTGCGTGTGTGAATGAAGGAACAATATAAGATTAATTAGCTCATAAGACAAATTGTACATTACTAAAATAGTAAATAATTATATTATAAAACAAATGCGACAGAATGTGAATAAATACATATAAATCCGTCGACAAGTAATTGCTTGACGGAATGTAATAAATTTTAACAACAAGGGATGTGTTAGCGAATGTGCATGCACTGATTTACATGATCTAAATTGTGTCTGTCGGATGCAAGCAGTATACCTTCGATTAGAAACTACATAGGTGTCATCGTAAAAGAAGTCTGTGGTTTCTTTCATATGTCAGCCGAAAGAACAGAAATATTCAAATAAACGAAAACTGAACGTTGTCTTGAACAAATGAAAATGAAACTTGTCGATGGGTAGAAAGATACGACCGCGGTGATTTTATTTAAAGATATTTTTGAACCTACCCCTCTTTCTAATGAGTCAGCATGTAAAGCTCATGCTGTAATTAGTGCTGTAAATCAATTTGCATTTCTCGTCATGTTTTTTGTTTTGAGTCGGATGCTGTCAACCGCGCATAGTTTATCTCTTCAAAATAAAAATGTTGTAGATCTTTCACAGGCTTTAACTAACATTAGGAGTGCCTCACAGCTGCGTAAAAGCAGAGGGTAAATGCAGATGGCTCATTTAAAGCCTCGTGTGACCAAGTAAAGTCGTTGCATGAAGTTCTTAATAAGTTTACATGTGTAACAAGAAACCCGAACCGTGTTTTGTAATTATTTGTCTAAATGGTATTCTTTTATATTATCTGTTATTTTGTTTATATATGGTAATCATTTGGTATATTTATTCTTTTACATATTTTAATTATTATTAGTTTGATATATTATAATAAAATGATTTTTTACATTGTCAAATATTCAAAATGATCGCGTATTTGACTCTGGATAAGTGTTTGCGAATGGATCTCAGGTATAATACGAGCGGCATTTTGCCCCCCTCCCCCAAGATATAGTCCGTATGCACCCATGTATGATATAGCTGTCTCTAACTTCTCCTCTAATGTCTAACTTTCAACATCGTATAGTAAATACCGAAAATACGTAATATTTTATTAATCTTAATTTATCTGCGCAATATTACTTTTAACTTCAAAATGTATTATTTTGTGCTTCTCCGATCTGTATTTTTATTTCTTCGCTTATATCCTATCGTGTATTTATAAAAAATAATTATACAACGCTTTAAAAATTATCTATATATTATTTTATATTTTCACTTCTTTGAGTGTTTTTTTTTTTTATTACTTCATACACCGAAGTTGACTAATCTTGAGCTAAAATTAATAACGTGTGACTAAAAGGGTTAATTTAGATAATTGAGCTTCTTCTCCTGGGGCCATCCTACTCGGGTATTGCTTAATCGCCATGCATTGATTCTACTAATTTATGAAATAAACCTCGGGCCAATTCTATTTTGAATAAATCTGCTGCTGTTCGTATTCAAGTCCATTTTTTGATGTTATCCAACCCGGATATTTGACTTCTCTCTGTTTTCTTCTTCCTTCTATTGTGCCTGTTACCACGGTTTGTAAGAGTTGATGTTTTTCATTCCTCATATTTATTGTGTTAATTTATAAGAGTTAATCGATAGTAAGGTCAGTAATACGTAGCTGAAAGACAAAAGCTTTCAATAGTAAATTGCGCGTGAGTTCCCTGCGAGTGCATTTAAATTATTCGAAGATCTAAACGGATAATACCATCATAGATGGATTTAAAAACGGAGATTACAAGTATCCCCGAAACATCACCGTTACAAATTCTGATATGGTTTTCACAAAAAAAAAAAAAAAAAAAAATTAACGAATGTACGATAACAATCCAGCGGCGTAATTGTGCGTCCGCAGGGTCCGCGGCCTCCCAAGCTTGAAGGATCCCGCCAGAGATCAGTCTTTTGATAATCAAGTCCGTCCATATAAGAAAAAATCAATGTCCAAACAAAGTTTTAAAATTTCCTACAAAAAAAAACATGCGTTTCTTGGATGAAATTAAATTTCGGATACATTCAGTCCCACTTAATATAAGATCGAAATCAATTATTGAATATTAAATAACTCCAATCAATTTAGCACGCCCGAATTTTATAATTAATCTCCCAAGTTATGTATGACGGTAGCCCGAAATCATTATCTGAAATCGGTAATACGTTTTCTCATCAGCCTTCTAATCGCCGACTGAACTTGCAAACATATTGCCAGCAGATTTTCGTGAGTTTCCAATCTCGTCAGGTAACCGCGAGCAGCTTGTTGGATTACCTGTTCCACATATTGTATCTGAAGACCTTTATGCAATGTGTAGTTAGTGACATGGAGCGCCAGCTATCCTTCGTCGTATCTTATTCCGGTACCGCTGTATTTTTGGAATGTTGCTCTTGGAGGAACATCGCAGCCAAGATTGGTTTAAGTATCGCGTTGTATAATAAAAGTTTATTTTTAATATCTACTTACGACCTGGGTTCTAATAACCACCTCAATTTTGCTGCCTTTATATTTAATTAAGTTCTTTTCGCGGTTATATATGACGACCGTGTTAAAGACTGAGCAAGATGGATTCATCTACCAGAAGAGTTTTGAGGTATTGTTGTTAAACTTATTGAAACTTGATATTTTAGCTTTCAATTTTTCTTTTAGTAAATAATACATGTTTACATTTAGCTTCTTTAATTGATATTTTCCAAATGCTGAACCATTCAGCTGTCTGGTCTAGCGCAACCTGAAGATGCCGAGTGGACTAGGACACTAATGTGAAGCCAATATTACCGTATCATCAGCGAAGGTTGCTATAAATATATTTTCTGGAATATCGTGATGAATACATTTAACGCAAAACATAGAGTGAGCAAGCTGGCACTGTCTCTATTCTTTATGGACTTAGAACCCGAAACAAACAATCAACATGTATACAAGATACAAACCTTGCTTAATATGAAGGTCCAGATCGAAGCCCCACATAAAAAATATTGTACCTTAATGTTTCAGATGCCAAACATTTGGCCACATCAAAAAATTATGTGTTAAATATGGCGAAAAAACTAAATATCAATTTAGTTGAGTTCACTAATAAAAATACCGAAACATTTGAACGATTTCATAATTATATGTAAACCTAAATATTCATTTCTTGTTGTTTTTATAAATATGAATAAAATCAGCTGTATTCAAGTAAATTTCATTTTAATTTTTAAAAAAATATATAAATATTATTATTAAAAATTTAATATCATATTTTTAAAAAAAAAATGTTGACAACGCTGGCTGAGTTTCGTGAATATTTGAAAAAAAAATTATAGGGACTTTCAATAATAAAAAAAGGCACAAAGATTTTTGTGAGGGCCTCTAATTTCTCAACTACGCCAACAACCACCGAATTCTTTTAAAATTGATGAATGTCACTTATTAAGCGGATAAATATACACAAATGATTTTCGCGAGAAATTAACGGGATTTTTTGGCCATATAATAACGTGAATATGTTTTAATCGGGCAGTCGTGTTAGAAAGAATTAAGCGCACTTAAAATTATCATCACTCGATACTGCTAATACAGCAGATGGGCGACAGCTATAATAGAGAACCCTTGTTTGCTATTCACAACGGGGTTACTAATGACGACGATGGTGGCTGTATATTTAACCCACACACAAACCATACATTTAGATATTGTTATAATATTCTGTACACATACGCACAACTAACGTGCCTCATATACCACATATATAAAACAATTGCGGACCCCATTCTGAATACGTCAATACGGGGTGGTTTTCTATTGCCTTTTCCCAACTTCTCAAGACCGTCACAGGTATGTATTTATAAAGTTAATTTCCAACGTACGACTTATATTTAAAGCTAATTCATATTCGTATGCGATGTTTAATATAATATGTTCGCGTCATTAACAGTAAGATGAATTATGTTTAAAATTCGTAATTGTCGACTTCAAAATCATTTCTCTTTTGGACATAAATAAATCGAATTAGTCGGTATAGCTTAGAAAGTGTCGTACATCGATTAGGATTTATTGTCAGGTTAATCGGAAACCTAAACATCGAGTAACCTTTTTATAAATTAGCCTTATCGAAATTAATCAAATCACATATTTCAAAGAGCAAATTAACTAAATATCGACAATAATATTTTTCTAAGTATTAATTTTTTTTTATAAATCGATGAAATTTTATGATTAACTAGCAGTTTACAAGCAGTATAGTTTAGAAATTTATTAATTGTTACTACTATCCGTTTAAATTTTATTGGCCGTTTACAAAATTCCAAACGGTGAAAGTTATTTCTTAAATTTGAAATCTCAATGACTAGTTCAACATTATAGAAAACTTTTCTAATTATTTCCGAGCTATTGGAGAAAAATCAATTCAAGCTTTTAGTTTATTAACTGATTTAACATTTCGAACACGCATTTTAATCGATAATTGCTGATAAAAAATAAATAAAAACGTCGACGTAAGGATAATTCCTAAAAAAATTTATCAGCCAACTATATCTATTAAAAGTTTAATATAGCGGAGAGTAGTGATTTTATTAATTAATTATAAACAAACAAGTGATATAACACAATCACTTAAAGTTTTTTAATAAGCTTTTCGACAGTTACGTCATTTTCAAGCGCGAACAAAAATTATTACATCTTTTAAACTTTTAGTGATTGTGTTATATTTTGTTTGTTTATAATTAATTAATAAAATCACTACTGTCCAATATATTCAACTTTTAATAGAACCTGAACCCGGTTTGGGAGATATTTATCAATTTTGATGAAGAATTTTTCAAAAATCTGTTTTATAAATGAAATTTATTGTAAATTAATCTAAAAATGAAATTACGTTTGGCTAGTGAAATATGTATGTCAAATTTTAAGTTTGTCGTTATATAAACATCTCTGGTTTTTCATATTTAAAAAAGATGTAATAATTTTTGTTCGCGCTTGAAAATGACGTAACTGTCGAAAAGCTTCGCGATTAAAACACTTTTAGTGATTGTGTTACATTTTGTTTGTTTATAATTATATTTATTAATACATTAATCTATAACCTGTAAAAAATATAAGTCCTTTTAAAGATTTCAGACGATAAATTTGTCATAACGACTAAAGTCGATGCTTTTTAACCACGCACATATTGAAACTTAAAATATACATACCGATTACCTTATTTGGACGTCCATCCAGATTTTAAATTTTATCACGTATAAAGACACGATAAATATGTAGAATACAATTAAATCACCCGACCTTTTTAAAATTAGAATTCCGTATGAAATTATCAATTATATATTACTACGTACTTCTGTTGGAAGAATAAAAAAAGGAGTCCAACAAAAATTTAATACATGTCATTTTAATTTTTCAAAAATAAACTAGTTATTGATTAAATTAACGAGCAAACCACTGCGCTATTAAACTGATAAACAAACTGGAGAATATCAAAAGAATTAACATACCACATTCGTGTAACGTATAAACACGCAACCGGCTTACTTGTACAGACAGGTGGTGTCGACAGCACGTTATCGTGATTAAAAATGAATGCGTAAAAACCCAACCCGATTGTACACTTAACAGCGTAAGAGGAATTGTAACGTGCACCACAATTACTAATGCACACACGTACCGTGTATGTTAAATGTATTGGTTATATATAGGTTTAACCCTTTCATGCCGGGCAATGAACGATATAGTATTATGCATCCATACATAATACACGCACACACGCATATATATATATATATATATATATATATATATATATATATATATATATATATATATAGGTATATATAATTACTCGCTAAATTAAAACAAGAGGTACAACAACCCAGTAGGAAATGACAATCTAGTATAATTATCATTAGCACTAATATCATTATAATCATAACAATTGCGCGCTGAAAGACGAGTACGAAATTTTATTAATTAATGATTAAGTAATTATTAAAATAAAGATATGTATATTCAATCATCATCAATTTTTTTCTACGCCAGTATTAAATAATTCGATACACAATATCAAGTATATTTAAATTTAAATAGTAACTGAAGTTGAAAGAATTAATTTATCAACAAGAAAATTAATATAATTGAATAGTATACTAGGGCGCGTAGAATAGGCAAGGATGTATTTATAAAGGATTATACTTTATAAGTGACATAGTATACCGTCAGTACTGTTAAATATCTATTCGAACATTAGCACAATTGTTATTCGATAAAAGTCGGATGAAATATATTCAGTCTTACGATTAAAAAATTTAAGCAATAATTGCGATTTTCTGTATATGTGTTAAAATTACGGCAAAATAGTATCAAGCGCAAATAGTCTGTTAAAGTAATTCGAATTATCATTCAATATTTTTAATCGAACCTTCTGTAGTATATGCCAGCAAACAAATTGGATTGTTTATCCCGTTCAGCCCTCTAAAAACTGGAACGTTTAATTGCGTGATATTTCGTTTTTATATTTTAAAAGAAATAATTTTAAATATTAAAATTTATACTATAAAAGAAATAAAGAATAAAAAACAGTTCAATATATAAAATATTATTTATCTAGTGTATGCGCGATTTCTTCTAATATTTTATCAAATAAACTTTCGTTTTGGTGTTTCATACGCCACATATATTCGCAAAAGTATGAATTTACTTTTGTGCGATGCGTTACCAACGTTTTTTATTTTTAGATTTTAATTTGCCCCATGAACTTTCAATTGACTGGGTATGAGCCAATGTGACTGGATCTGCGAAATTAACACTGTGATTAACAGTCTGATGATTATTAAATTCTGGTATGCTCGCCATTTGTCGCTTTTAACTATCGTTCCAGCATCAACATTCTGTATTGATCTATCTGGAATCGACATTAAGAAACATTCTTTTGTTTCCGTACAAATTCCTCCAAAAACCCATTGATTTGGTAAAATCCTTTCTCGATTATATTTTCGTTTCGAAAAGCATGATTCGTCGATTTCTACATGTAGATTCGGTCCTCCTATTTCTACTCTGTTGTTCAACACTGCATGTTTACAAATTTCACGAAGAGATTCCATTCAACGGCAATATGGCCATTCATATTCAATTCGTCTTTGCAATATTGAAGGGTGGTATATTCTTTACTCCATGCATAAATAAAAAGAATTGTGGCACGGTAAACTAACTTGGAATTCGATATAAACATACCAGATCGTAGAGATTTTTCTACACGACATGTAGATTTGCAAAAGATCCATCTATCACGAGAACCCGTGCATAATTTCATATCGTGATTATTCCTACATTTTTACCTTTTTCTTGTAAAAAGGATATAGCACGATTCTTAGTATTTATTTCTTCTGCCAATTCCGAAAAATTTATATTTATTAAATATTATATAATTACAGAAGTGGAATAAGATTAAAATGAATATTTAAAAATAAAACTACTACGAACGAAATAAACACTTAAAAGAAAGAATTAAAATGATAACTATTAATAATTATGAACGAAAATAAACATTTAAAAATAAGAAATAAAATGATTACTGTTAACAATTCAACGCGTAAAAAAACAAGAAAATTATATTTTTCATTTAAAATAAACATTCGAAAATTATAATTCAAATGATTCGTAAATAAGCTTGTTCCTTACGAGATGTGTAATAATCGAGAGAAATTGGATGAAATATGTGAACGTTGCCATTTCACCACATTTTGTTTGTTTGCTGGCAAATACTACAGAAGATCCTTTTAATCAAATGAGAACTGTACTGCGCAATTAACTTTTTTCCTTCCATGCAATCATGATATTACGCATTATATATAGTAATCAATTTATGTCGGAAATATTGTATTAATTCTAAAAACATTTCCACTATATAGTAAAAGTTGAATTTTACAGTCCTCGTTTGAAAACATATAACTTAACTATAGTTTAACACATTTTCAAAAATTCAAGCGTTAATAGTTCGGGAAGGATATATTATTAATTATACTGTTAAATATTTCGACAATTTTAACAATAGTTATATATCTCACTTTCATTATTTTACTCATTGCCGAGTACGATAAAATCCCATTTTCGAATTAAGACGGGAATTTTTACTGAACGTGCAAATTTAGAATGGAAGTATAAATACAATAATTCAAAATTAATAATTATTAAATTTTCACCAAGAACTTGATTTATTAAACTGCTTCGTGTTAGAATTATTTACTTCATACGTAATTACAGTTCTTTAAGTGTATATCCTATTTTGACGGGTTTATCAGTTTAGGAAATAACAAGCATTTGCGATTCAAAATATTTATTTTCAAAAAAAAAAAAATAGTTTTTATCGAAAAATAAATTAATGATTTAAGGAGAGTAAAAAATCATGATTTGATAAATAAATCTAAAAAAAAAATTATACAACTAAAAAGAGAACTTTCAAATTATAACAAATTTGTAAAAACCTAAGTCGTTACCTCCTCAGTAACAACCCGCTGCCTTGCGGTTAGGATGTTTACCTAAAGGCTAAGGGAGATAACCTTGACAAAAAAAAACCGCTGCCTCACAATGGCTAAGGGTGTAAACTCTAACAAAAAATCCTGTGGCAGGTAAGGGGAAACCACCACAGTATCTTCCCATGAAAAATCTAATAACAGAATTAAAGTTGTGCCATGCGATCCGGCTTGCGACCGGCGTTCTGAGCTCCGAGATCAGAATGTGAAATATGCGACCGGGCACTCTAAAAACCGTCACTTTAAATTACGGGGTATAAATCGATTCGCAACGTGGAATGTACGCGGACTGATGACTATAGGGAAGAATTACTCAGATATAACATACCTATTTGTGGAATATCGGAGACACATTATAACCAGACTGGTCATTTTGACGGACATGATTATAAAATATATGAGTCGAGTAACAACAGCGTACATAGGCGAGGTGTCGCTTTCTTAATATCAAAACAAATTAGTCATATGGTAAAAGGTTGTTACTTTAGTTCAACTAAACATAAAGCCAGTGAACGTAAACTTAATTCAGATATATATTCTAATTAATAAAAGATGGAAATCCTCTTGTAAAAATGCCAAAGTCCTTCCAGGAGCAGAATACGGTTCGGATCATCGTTTACTAACGATGGAGTTCCGTCCCAAATTACAATCGCCAAAAGAAAAAAGGAGAACAGAAAGAATGAAAATAATTAAACCAAATGCTTTGTGTGATGTTCTTAATGAACAATTAAATGTTAAACGAAATTATTCTACAGACACAGAAAAAATAACGGCAAAGCAGCAATGGATGGAACTTTTTTTTTTTTTTTTTTTTTTTTTTTTTCACCATTTCCAAATTTGTAACTAGCCAGTAATAGCTATCTAACAAATTGTATCTAAGATTCAATCACCTGTATGAAGGACACACCCCTTGGTGAGTCCTCCTATTTGTCAATGGGCTAAATCCGTAATCTTCGTCCTTTTTAGTCTTCTGAGATCTTGCTGCGTGTGTAGTAGTTGAGCAGCCAGCTCGTTTGGATGATGACGTAGCCGTTGAAGGTGTCTATTAGCAATTTTACGTATTTCTTCTTGTACTGGATGTACGCCTAGATCTAAGTGGATTATATAATTCGTCATATACCATGGAGCTCGGTATATTAGGCGTAAGATTTTATTTTGCAAACGATGGATTTTATTCGTATTTGTCTTTTTTGCACAACCCCATAATTGCGCACTATACATCCATATGGGTTTCAGCATGGTTTTGTACAAAAGTACGCGATTACTTAAAGTAACTTCTGATCTGGGTCCTAGCAGCCAGTGCATTTTTCTAAATTTTAATTCTATCTCCCTTTTTTTTTTATCTATATGAGTTTTCCACGATAGCCGGCTGTCTAAATAAACTCCCAAATATTTAACTTCATCGAGCTTTGGTATTACTTGTTTATCGAGAGATACTCTGTGGCTATGTTGAAGCCGATTGCTGAATGTAATATGTGCTGATTTTTCTGGATTTATTTCTATCAGCCATTGTTTAGTCCAGTCACTGAATTTATTTATATAGCTTTGCAATTTGTTAATAGCTACACTTGGATCTTTATCAGATGAGAGTATCATAGTATCATCTGCAAACATGGCTATATCTACCATACTGTCTTTTGGTGTGTCCGCAGTATATAGAGTGTATAGTAAGGGACCCAGTACACTGCCTTGCGGTACGCCTGCCTCTATACCGTGAATATCCGACACATCTTCTCCATGTGTTACATAGAAGTGTCTATTGTGCAGATATGATGTGAGCAAAGGAAGGTATGCAGGCATGATCGTCCTGAGTTTGCACAATAGGCCATTGTGCCAAATTTTATCAAACGCCTTGCTTATATCCATAAATACAGCTTCATTATAATATTTGTTTTCCATCCCTTTTTCTATTAAGTTGACAACACGGTGTATTTGTTGTTCAGTGGAATGACCCTGACGAAAACCAAACTGATGATTTGGTATCACTCCTTTTTGTTGAACAATTTCGCTGATTCTGTGGTGGATTAGTTTTTCTAATAATTTAGCAGCGGTGGGTAGTAATGATATTGGTCTATATGATGAAATATTTGTTCCATCCTTACCAGGTTTCTGTATCATTATGATTTTAGCTAGTTTCCACTGAGCAGGAAAATAAGCAAGCCTGGCTATAGCGTTATATATATATGTCAAGAGCATAATTCCTTTTCTCGGTAGCTCCTTTAACATTCTCGGAGTTATCTGATCAAATCCTGGGGCTTTTTTGGGATTCAATAACTTGATTTGTTTTGCTATTTCGCCAGGTGAGAATATTTTTATTTTTAATTCATTACTGGCTACTGTAGTTAGGGTTGAAGCCTGAATAACTGTGTTATTGGTAATATGGAAATTAGGTTTAAATATTTTCTCGAGATATTTTGCATATGTCTCCGCTTTTTCTTTATTACTTCTCAGCCAAGTACCATCATCGTTCCTTATCGGTTGATTAGGTATTATCGGCTGTTTTAGAATCTTAGTCGCTTTCCAGAGGCTGTACTCGTTTTGCTTAAAAGGTGATAAATTACACAAATATTTTTCTACAGATCTATTTTTAAATTCACATAGGAGTTTTTTTACTGTTTTCATCATCCTGTTGGCTTTATTTTTATCCACTGGGTGCCTAGATTTTTGCCAGATTTTACGTAATCTCCTTTTCTCTATGACCGCTTTTTGTATATATTGTGGATATTCAGTTATAAATTTATGCTGCTTAAAGGTAGGGGTAGCAGCCCAAGCTGCAGTCTGCACTAGGTCTGAAAATGTTTTTATTGTATTTTCAATATTTGTTGGTGTTTTTAATGGGATGTTTAAATTTATTTGCTCTTCAATCACTTGTCTATAACATTCCCAGTTTGTATTTCTCGTATGTAAAAGCTTGTTTCCTTGGTTTATGATTATTTCTGCACTTAAAGTAACCATTACTGCTGAGTGATCCGATATTAGGTCATGGTATGGTGCTATTGATAGGTAGTTACTTGAAATTCCCTTTAAAATGAATATATCCAATAAATCGGGGATCCTCTTCTGATCTGCTGGCCAGTAAGTGGGTTGGCCGGTTGTGAGGAATTCACAATGATACAGGCTTGCTGCTTGATATAACGCTATTCCCCTTGGTGTTGTTACTCTTGATCCATAGTTTTGATGTTTTGCATTGTAATCACCTCCTGCCACAAATTTTGGCCCCAACTTAGCAAGAAAATTAAGAAACATATCTCTATGAATTTTATGGCGAGGAGGGCAATCTTAAAGATCAAATTCAGAAGGCGCATAAAAATACTCATACAATTAATACGTCAAGAAAATGGAAACATTGGTTTACTGAAGAAACAATTAATATGATTGAAGAACGAAAAGAAACTACCACGTACTCAGCAATATCATGAAGAAATGAAAAAACTGACTCATCACAGTACCAAATTGTCGCGCAAAGATAAAAATATGTACATATCCTCTATTTGTGGTGAACTTGAAACGCACGCTGAAAATAATCAAATACGCCTTCTCTTTCAGAAAATACGTATTATCTCAAAAGAGTTCAAGATTAATACACATATCATAGAAGATGAAAATGAAAGTTAAAAACAAACAATAAAGACACAGCGGAAGTCTGGCGAAGATACTTCAAAAAACTATATGGTGAGGAAATAAACAATACTGCGGACGAATTATAAATTAATAATATTGACGAACTCCAATAGTGTATCAGTTCTTTAATGCTATAAAGCACCTAAAAAATAACAAAGCTCCTGGTCCGGATGTAATCCCAGCTGAAGCGTTTAAAGCAGGTAGTGAAGAGGTTACAAAGAGACTTTTGAATATATGTAACGCTATTCGGCAATGTGGCCGATGGATTGGACGCAGTCAACGTACATCACACTACACAAGAAAGGATCTCCAAAAAATTGTGAAAATTACCGTAGGATATAGCAATGTGTTACTAAAAATTATTTATAACCGCTTATACACTTTTTTTTCATAAGCAAATACCACAGGAACAGAAGCAGGATTTTCCAGGGGTAGAGGAACACGAGAACAAATTCTCAATCTCAGGCAAATAATAAAAAAAAAAACGAGAATACGACAAGCAAACGGTCCTATGCTTTGTCATTAAGTACATAAAGTTGTCAGCAGATTTATCGCATCACCTCAGATTAATATTATATTAACTTCTCCCAAAGAAGTTTTTACACATGTAAAATCAACAAAGAAGAAAAACTCGGTAGGTCACGATGGTATCCAATCTACTGTCATTAAAATGCTACCTCAGAAAGCCATCGCCCAGTTAACTAATTTGATTAACGCAATGTTTAAATTTGGGTACTTCCCTTCTAGTTGGAAAGTGGCTAAAATAATTCCAGTACCAAAACACGGTAAAGATTGCTCTCACATAGACAATATCCGTCCAATCAGCTTGCTTAGCAATCTTAGCAAAATCGCTGAAAAAATTATTCTGAAAAGATTATGTGACTTCACTAATTCTAATAATACCTAGTAGTCAATTTGGATTTCAACCAAAGCATTCCACAACACAACAGATAGCAAGAGTTGCCGACTCTGTCACAGATAATTTTAACTTCAATAAACATACTGGGATGGTGTTATTTGATGTGTCAAAATCTTTCGACACAACCTGGCACGACGGTATTATCTATAAAATTATTAACAGGTTTCCCAATTATCTAATTAAACTGATTAATAGTTACTTAAGTAATCGATCATTTTATACCATTATAAATAATGCGAAATCAAGTAGCAAATCCTGTTCTGCCAGCGTGCCTCAAGGTAGCATGCTGAGGCCATTCTTATTTACATTTTTCATGCATGATTTCCCGCATATAAATAACATTGAGGTTGCCTTATACGCTGATGACACTGCGTTGTACTGCAGTTCCTACAGACCAAGTACTATCAGCAATAGGTTAAAATCCTGTGTTGATCGTGTAATTAAGTATTTTTCTAAATGGCAAATTGCTCTTAATCCTTCCAAAACGAAAGCAATTTTCTTCACTCGTCGAAGACTATTTTTACCGAGCAGACTCCACGTTAGTGGCGTTGATATAGAATGATCTGACCAGATACGCTATCTTGGTGTCATTTTAGACAATAGACTAACCTTTTCCAAGCATATTGACCATGCATCATTGAAGACAAACAGAGCAATCTGTTCAATTTACCCCATTTTCAAACGTAAATCTAAAATATTAATAATAAACTAATACTCTACAAGTCAATTATTAGGCCTATTTTAACATATTCTTGTCCAGTTTGGTCTTCAGTCTCAAATGCTAGTTTTAATAGACTGCAATTAGTCCAAAATCGATGTCCTAGATATATTCTCAATGTCACCGTATACACTAAAATTTCATATATGCATAGTGTTCTGCAGATACCATATGTAAAAGACTGTATCCTCAAACTATCCCAAAAAATTTTTCTCAATTGTAGTGTGCACCGTAATAACTTACTTCCAGCAATAGGAAATTACGATTCCAGGGAACTAAGTATAAGCTTCGACGCATTAAACATAATGTATTATTCTCATAACGTTATAATTTGTTTGCTTTCGTTTCCATTACTTATAAATGATATTACATATTTGTTATATAATTAAACTTATATTTATTTTTTAAATTACCGCTTTTCATTTGTGATGGTTTTTTGTCTGATTTTTCCATTAATACTATTTATATCTTGTACATTTATTATTTACCAGTTTATATTATCAGAATTTTTACTTTCATAAATGGAGAGGGCATTTGTTCTAGTACATTTATTAAATATTATTATAGCGTTTTAATATAATGTCAAATATACGCGTTTTTACATTTTTTACAAAAAAGCGTTAGATTGCGTACAATGGAAAAACTATAGCATATTTTGATTGAGATAAGTGCCCCAAAAAACCTCGTGTGGTTAATCAGGCGTTTAAATGAAGAAAGCATAGCAAATGACCGCGTGAATCATTCGATATCCTCAGACAACTTTCATTCTGAACGGAGAGTTTGCCCAGGATACATGTTACCCCATTATTATTTAATATATATGGAGAATGGGTAATACGTGCAGTTATAAAAGAATTTTTAGACAATAACGTCGAGAATGAAGTTGAAAAGGAAAAAAATATAGCATTTCAGTCAGAGGAATATGCGTTGGAAACCTTCGATATGCGGACACTACACTAATAACAAATTTAGTCATGACCAGTTTAATACATCAATTAAAAATAACCAGCGCTAAGTACGGCCTGCTAATAAACAAATCAAAAACAAAGATCATGATAATAAATCGGCTCAACAACATCCCAGAAATGTGAAATATCCGGCTTCGAAGTTGTAGACAGGTTCACATATCTGAGATCTATAATAATTAATACTGGTGGATGCGAATTCGAAATTCGTCATAGAAAACAAATAACACGCAGTGCGATGGGACGACTGAAGAAAATCTGACTCGATTCAGCGATAAGACGTTAAAAATATATTTTGTACAGCTCTCGTGTTCCCGGTATTTTTATACGCTTCGGAAACATGGACAATCCGTAAATCGGATATGAAGAAAATAGATGGAAATGTGGTGCTAGAGGTGGCTGCTACGCGCTTCAGGACCGAGAAAAGAACTAATAACTATTCTGTTGGAAGTCGGCATACATAACAGATTATCAACAATGGTTCGCAAACGGATGCTAAAATATTTTGGCCACAGCATCAGAGCAGGAACGTTGGAAACAGCTATTATACAAGGTAGGTATCATGTAAGGACGTCGAAGACGAGGCCGGCCTCCTATGAGATGGACTGACACGGTCTGCAAAACAATAGTTTCCTTCAATGCGTTCGTTGTGCGAAAAACAGAGATCTATGGCGCAGACTTGTGTTTGAAAAGACAGGAAATAATGGTCACAATATCACTAATGGGGATGAAAGGGATGATTGAATTGAATTGTTTAAGTCAACTAGACCGCTCAAATCAATATATCATTCGCAATACCTCAAATATTTTGCTTATAATCTAAATTTTCGAGCAATTTCATGATAAAACTTTTTAAAAGTGAAATAAATATATTAGTAAAATTATATGCTAAGTAAATAACGTGTAATTACACTTATGCGTTGAAATATTTTCATAAACCGGAATAATATATTTAGACTCGCTATTCAAAAATTTTGATCATTATATATTTTTCACAATTATTAAATATATTTGACTCAGCTCTTGCACCACTTCTAAATTCCTTTACTACAGCAACAATGTACAATTAATTATTAAATATTTAGTATTAACTCTTGCACCCTTTCTAAATTGGTTTACTATAGCAAATCCTACCAATTATGTCAAAACTACTTGTGAAGATCAAATCTGAAATATCAGCATTATTCCATCTAATTATTAAATATAATACTGCAATTAAAATCGAAAATAATTTTTTTATCATTAGTACAAATTGTATATATATAACAAAAACAGTTTATATCAATCTTTATTAACACATATACAATACGTGTATTTATGTTCATGTATACAATTAGTCGGTTTCGTGTAAAATTCATTCAACATGGCTACGTTCTAACTTTCCTCGGCTTTGCCTGTCCACCTTCACGGAATCCGTTTCTAAAAAACATATTATGTTGACATATCAGCATGTACATAATCGTTTTGTATAATAATGATTGAAACTTGTAATTTTACGTAATTCCCATCGCAATTTTTGAATACTATCAAAATTAACTTTGTATATTAAATCATTTATGTTTATAAACGCATATTTCGTAATTTAACAAACCTGAATCTGCGTCTAACAATTTTCAAATGCCTTAAACGACCAGTTCCCGTTGTCTTTCTTCTCTGCGCTTTTATACTCCAGTTAACTGGGAAAATTAAAAATAGTAAATTAATCTGGCTATACAAATCACGTATAGGAACTAAAATTTAAATATGAACACAATTTTCTAGAAAAATTTTAAATTTAGATACGAACTAATGTAACTTTCTGTTTTAGAACACGATTGCAATAAATTCAAGATATAACTGAGATTTTAAAGTGCAATTACGTATGTGATTAGGATATTAGAATAAATGAAACACACATTTTGATTAAATTTGCACGTTTTTTCATTCTTCACACATAAAGAATTGCATGTTTAAAAAACTTACAATGCCTCAATTTTTTACTAGGATAGCCACATTGAGCACATTGTGATTTCTGAATGTGATAAGATGAACGTCCACATCGTCGACACAACGTATGGGTTTTATTACGGCGTTTACCAAAACTTGATGTACCTTTAGTCTAAATTACATATAATAATGATACAATTAAATTCGATTAATACTGATATAGAAAATATTAATTACGTATGACAAACTTTCAATACCTTATCAATTAATCATGCATAAAAATGTTTTAAATATGTATTATTATTTAAAAATATAACTTTAGTTAACATGTTTGACAGCAGACGTAATAGTTAACACTCAAAAAAATCATCAATCAATTATAATTGTGAATGCATTAAAATTTAATTAATTTTAATGTTGGATGTTATTTTAAATGTCGAACATTTAAAATATAATTCATTTTGTTATATAAATGAATATTAGCACAAACTGTATTACCCAATATAAAAAAAATTATTATAAACCAAATATAATAGGTAATACAGCTCTTTCAAATTTACAAGCACAGAATTAAAAACATCATGACTTCTGATAATCTAGCATCATCAAAACAGTTCAGTTGTACGAAAATACTATAAATACTAATAAAATAAATCATCTACTGATATAAAAGACAAATTACCATTTTTTAATCATCCAAACACGACCAAACCAAAATAATTCAAACGTTTTGTTTAACGTGGTAATTGACTTAGTGTAGTAAATACCCTCGTGGTAATGAAAATTACCGCAGTGCTTGCAAGAAAGAAATTTGTGTTCTATTTTTAAACATTATAATAATAAAAATTAATTTAAAAACATGGGACGTTCGATTTTATTTGTTAAAATTTTTTTTACTTCTGTTTTTTTTATATCATGAAAAATCAACTTTCTGAGCAACTAATAATTTTTCAAAATGTAATATCTGTACATTTTTACTTTTTTACATGATATTATTTGGCAAAATAAGTCACATATTTTATCTGTGATATTAAAATCAACCACTATTTCAGATCCAAAATAATATGCAAGTTATAAACATTGAGGTCAAACAGTTAAATATGACATTACTTTAAATTAGTACTCATTCCCAAATTATTTAAAAGTTCCCAAATTATTTAAAAGTGCATTTGAGATATCATAAAATTATTGAGGTGGTAGAAATTATTGGCAAATTCAAATTAGTCATTTTTTCCGAGTGTGAATCAGAAAGTGGTTAGACAATATACAATAAGATTTAATCTTTGCTAATGGCAGGGTAAATCTGTGAACTCATCAACACAATAATAATTTAAGTGGAAGAAGCAAGTTTACACACCGACATTTTTATCGGAGGAGTTCATTTTAGTGTGCATGGAATTGCCAATATGCCGGTAGAAATATTTTACTATATATACTCTCAGAAGAACTAACACAACATATTACTTCTATGTAGTGTATTGTTATTTAGATAATACATTCATAACATGCGGTTAAAAGTATACCATCAATATCAATTAAACAACACTGTACAATTTGATATGATCGCCTTGCGAAACTCTTTCTTCAATTAAATCGATAATGTGAAGTTACATACCTCGTTTCAAAAAACACGAATGATATATGTTTTATATTTATCGAACAAAACCAAATATCATATTTACGGAGCAATTTATATGCCACATTAGTAGATGATACATTTAAAATGTACGTTATATATATAATTGCAATCGAGGAAATATGTCTCGACGGAAAAAGCTCGCCATTAAATATTTCAGTTTGAACAATGAGGATGTCTCCAGTCACAAACGAATAACAAAACTGTATGAATTATTTAAAAATTTAGTACGCTTAAACTAGAATGATATAACGATTCATATGGAAAAAACGAGATAAAGTTGTCGAAGAAGAAAAATGTAATCTATTAGCGATAATACAATAACAATAATAAGAAGAAAGATCTGTAAAAAATAATTAATTAATGAAACAAAATAAAATTTAAAAAATTGTAAAAAAAACAACAAAAGAACTGAGAACTACAGGCTACTTCCGTGAAGTGTAGTTTGGACACAACCTGTGTAGATTAATTCTATATACGACTAAAAACTGGCGCCAAACAAATAAAATCAAATAAACCAGCCCTCGGTTTTATGACGAGTGTTTGACGAAATTACATACTCAGGACGCAAGTGGAACGTTTTAATGTTAAAATATTAGCGGTGATTGATGAAGCGTACATTCGAAAAGACTATACTGGTCAGTCAAACTGTGTTTAGAGTGTGTTTTTTTTTTGCTTCGATTTGTGCTAGTGTCTTCCAAAGTCGCTCTGTGAGATAAAATGATGACTCCAGTTTCGTTTATTTTTCACTACAATTATGTACGATCGCTCTTAGTCACTTTGTATGACTATGTTTGAAGTTTAGAAAATAGATGACCCAGTCGTATACATTAATTCGGAAACGGAAGAAGAATGATCTTTAGCAATGATTAATTGGTATCCAAAGATTAGTATAAACTGGGCCTACTTTGTATATGTATCGAAATCAGTGGAAAGAAAAATGCAGTCGATTTAGCAGCTCATTTGGACGTTGCTATATTATTCTAACGTCAATGCGATGAAATCGCCAATTATTTAGATCAACTACAGCATCCCCATAAGCCAGTAGTCAAAAGTACAACATGAAAAAAAACATCTGCTTCGGAATTGCGTAATCGTCCGCTAAAGAAGTCAAATTCGCCTATATTGAAAAGTGTATATAATTTATTGCTCTATCGATAAATTGTATGCGATTATTTTTGTAGCAAACTGCTTTACTCGCTATGTCGCCTGATTCTTACTTTTACCGAGCATGACGATATGATCAAATAGGGTAATTAGTTTGTCACGTAGTCAAATTCGCCACAAATTTTATGCGATTATTTCTGTAGCAAACTGCTCATTTATGACTCGCTACGTCACAAGATTCTTACATATACCGAGCGCGATGATGTATCGAATAGGGCAATTAGTTTGTCGCGTAGTCAAATTTGCCTATATTGAAGAGTGTATATAGTTTACTGCTCTGTCAACAAATTTTATGCGATTATGTTTGTAGCGAACTGCTAGTTTATGACATACCATGATTCTTACATATACCGGTATCAAACTGCTCATTTATGACTCACTCTGTCGCATGATTCTTACATATACAGAGTGCGACGATACGTTCGAATAGGGCGATTAGTTTGTTGCATAGTTAAATTCGCCTATATTGAAGTGTGTATATAGTTTACTGCTCTGTCGACAAATTGTATACGATTATTTTTGTAGCGAACTGCTAATTTATGACATATGTCGCACGATTCTTACATATACCAGTAGCGAACTGCTCATTTATGACTCACTCTGACGCATGATTCTTACATATACAGAGCACAACGATACGATCGAATAGGGCAATTAGTTTGTCGTGTAGTCAAATTCGCCTATATTGAAGAGTGTATATAGTTTACTGCTCTGTCGACAAATTGTATGCAATTATTTTTGTAGCGAACTACTAGTTTATGATATACGTTGCACGATTCTTACATATACCGAATGTGATGATATAATCGAATAGGCTAATTAGTTTTAGTCGTTTCACATTTACCGAAAGAACGTGTATAGTGCATATATTTTACGCGTTCGCTACACATTAATTTGCGCGCGTGTATGTGTGTTGTTGTGTGTATAAATATATATATATATATATATATATATATATATATATATATTTCAAACGTTATACTAAATACACATCAATAATACGTGCGCATTTATACGTACATATTACATAATTTATGCATAAAAAAAAAGATGATTTCTGCCAATCTAATCAAGATGCAATTAAAATATAAAATTGTAAGTTGTCTTGTATTTCTGTTAGTTCTTGTTATTTTCTTTTACAGTAAGTCATCGTCAATAATATTATCGCTTAAAATCGTTTTATAGAATATTAATGGTCAAATAGCAACAGAAAATTCTATTCGAAATTTCATTCGCCGTCGATGGGGGCTTCGTATTATTAAATTGGAGCGTGGATAAATACACGTTCGCATTTATACGTACATATTATATATTTTATAAATCAAAAATATTATTGATTTCTGTCAATTGAATCAGGATGGTATTGAAATGTAAAATTAGAAGTTATTCCCGTTATTTCCTTTTACAGTAAGTTATCGTCGACATTATTATCACTTAAAATCGGTTTTAAATTTATAGAATAATAAGTGTCGGATAGTAACAACAAATTTTGAACAGGATTTTTTTATTGCTATCTGACGCTTAATATTCTATAAATTTAAAACCGATTTTAAGCGATAGACGATCACTTACTGTAAAAGAAAATAACAGGAATACATAAGGCAACTTACAATTTTATATTTTAATTCCATCTCGATTTAATTAGCAGAAATCATCTTTATTTTTGATGCATAAAATACGTAATATGCACGTATAAATGTCCATGTATTATTAATGTGTATTTAGTATAACGTTTGAAATATATATGCATCAATGCAAATTAACGTTATTAAAGAGAACGCGTAAAGTATGCACTACACACATTTCTACCGTAAATGTAAAACGAATGGGCTATTTTTAAGGGTCTACACAAAATCGATAAATATTTCAACTGAGTTATTCGCGCAAACATGTACACATATATCAACGATTTGTCTACTAACCAACACATCATGTTCATCGAGGGTTTGCCTTGTCGAGAATTTTTTGTACCCATTTTTAACTTTTCCTCAGGCAGAACTTCTATACGAATATTCGCCAATTACGAAATAAACTTCTTCCGTTTCTACGAGATTAAATAATGTCGAATATCGTTCACATCGAAAGAACGCGTCACACATTCTAATTATAATATAGTTCGATTATGATGACAATCATGATTTAAGCGTCAGCTGATTATTTGACGAAAAATGAATTCTTCGATATCTTTCCTTCCTATCGTTATACTTCATATTTTCCGCAATATTTTGTACACTCTTCAGAATGGTTTACAATCCCACAGTTTACGTCGTAGGCCTAGAATATCATGCTGGTAAATGTGTGCAATCGGAAAATGAATATTATCGTTTTTTACACGATTTCGTAATAAGAAAAACCGCCATTTACATCTTTCGCAAGTTTCGCGTCTTTCATATAAGTAGCAGCGATAGTAGTAATACGGATGAAATATTAAATGAAAAAAGACTAGGCTGCTTAAAATGAAACGTAAGAACAAGACGAAAATATTAATAAAGTATGGCGTTAGTACATAATGAAATCAATGAAGAAAGGAAAGTAACAAAATTTAACGCGAAAGAGATAGATAGAAAAACAAAGAATGGTCTGCTACTACAAACTGAGATAAACTAAAATGAGAAAAACAAATGTGTGTAATTGTGAGTGTATACGTGTGAATGACTGAGGAATAAAAAAGTGCGCGTTTGGGTGTGTGAATGAAGGAATTTAATTAGCTCATAAGACAAATTTGACGTTACGAAAATAAGATTTTATAAAATAAATAGATTATAAATTGTACATTTTGCACAGATTGAATGCGAGAGAAAGTGAATAAATACATATAAATCCGAAATTTGAACAAGGCAAGTATGACAGTGCGAATATGCATGCAGTGATTTTTGTTTATTTTATAAATATACGTTTACAAAAAAAAAAAATATTAATAATACTAGTCTTATTATTAAGAAAAATCAAACACACCATAAAATGTACATTAGCACGCGATTCCAACAATACAATTATTAATTAATGTGTGACTGATTTTAATATCGACTATTAGGAAAAACGGCAGTTGGTTTTTATTTAATTTGACTTGCGGAGCGCTAGTTTTTAGCCGTATATAGAATTAATCTATACAGCTTGTGTCCAAGCTACACTTCGCGGAAGTAAATTCTCAGTTCTTTTGTTGTTTTTTTTTTAACAATTTTTTAAATTTTATTTTGTTTTATTAATTAATTCGTTTTTACAGATTTTTTTATTATTATTATTATTATTATAATACCGTTAATAAATTGCATTTTTTTTTCTTCAACGATTTTATCATAGTACAAATCGATCTTAGTCGCTTTTTCCGCGTGTGAATCGTTATATCGTTCTAGTTTAAGCGTACTAAATGTTTAAATAATTCATACAGGTCTGCTACTCGTTTGTGACCGGAGATATCCTTATTGTTCAAACTGAAGTATTTAATGGTGAGCTTTTTCCGTCGAGACATAGTTCCTCGATTGCAATTAAACATATATATATATAACATACATTTTAAATGTGTCATCTACTAATGCGGGCGTGGCTTAAGTTCAACAGCAACTGCAGTATGACGTCATTTCGACGAATTTGGTTTTATCCGATGGCAAATTCTATAGCAAAAGTTAATCTCAGGAAAATATTTTTTCTCTATCTTTTTTTTTTCGATAAACGTAAATATATATACATAACATACATATATATATACACATAAAAACGATTTTTAAAAAAATATATATATATAAATTAACGATATTTCTGTTTTATGTAGGCTTCCCACTTGCGGAGGTCATTCAAAGGGCGGGTTTACATTCCTACTAAACTGCCGCGCGGCAAGTTGTTGCGTATAGGGATGGATATTCGCGGATAACTCGACGAATTTTAGTCGGATTTTGGCAAACCTTTTTTTGTTTTACTCCTATTGAGCCACCTCATCGATACCCGTTAATGGGTAGCCCCTAGTTTCTCCGTAAATATGATATTTGGTTTTGTTCGATAAATATAAAACATATATCATTCGTGTGTTTTGAAACGAGGTACGTAACTTCACATTATCTAAATTGAAGGAAGTGTTTCGCAAGGTGACCATATCAAATTGTACAACGTTGTTTAATTGATGTCGATGGTGTTGTTCACCAGAAACGGTACAATTATCAGCTAACAGTTCCAGCTCTGTTAATAATTGATCGACTACTCGAACAATCGATAATTATAATTGCGTAAATTTATGCTTAACCGATTATGA
Organism: Coronaproctus castanopsis; assembly: GCA_032883995.1. Taxonomy (NCBI): domain Eukaryota; kingdom Metazoa; phylum Arthropoda; class Insecta; order Hemiptera; family Monophlebidae; genus Coronaproctus; species Coronaproctus castanopsis. The sequence goes on along the minus strand of CM065052.1, from coordinate 132,418,993 downwards.
AGAAACAACTAAATAAGGAAAACCAGTAAGCAAACGTAAACAGCTGCATCTAATGGAATAATAAATCGTCTTCATGTCTCAAACATAATGTCGATCGTTTTAGTACCCGATACGATTATTGAAAAATCGCTCGATCGACCAGTTAGCCCGTGTCGGAAACGAAAAAACATACAAAGATGCAAAAGTCACTCGTACATAATTCATCAAGGGAGAAACGTATCAACAGCAAAATAGATTCTGTCAACATCTTTTCTGGGAATTTCTTAAGACGTCAATGTCATATATACCGCATATACTGTTTTTAATTTTTTCAGAAAATTAATTTTATTCCGGTAATGGCTGATTTAAGGATATTTGTAGCGGTTCTGTGGATGGCCTTTCATGGTAATTTCATAGGACGTTTATGTAATGTATATCGCTTATGTTTAATTTTCAAAACATTTCTTTTAACTGGCTAATTGCTAAAATTTGCTACATGCGGACATAGTTACACTTCCAATTAAGTGACTCAGACTTTATACATTATTTCACGAAGTTTGTGGTTTTCAAGTCGCATTGTATCCTCAGAATTTCCGAAGAATTTTATGATTTCCACGTTAGTAAGCTTCTTCAAAGGTTTTTTTTTGCATTTACAGGTGTGCCTGGTTATTTCATCAATGACAGTTGGAATTTTCATATATTTTATACGTCATTGTTGCGTTCAAATCAACTTGCAGCAGTGATCGTGCAAATTGCAGTGTTTTGAAGTATTTGTAAGCAATCTATGCTATTTCTGTCAATTTCATTAGCTACTTTCACAGCGAAATCATGCTTCGTATTTACATTTTTTTTTTCAAATGATTGAATTGTGTCTAAATAGGATACGATATTTTTTGGTTGATAAAACTTAAGTTGAAAAAATACATTCGTTCTACGTTTATCAAGATTTTAATAGGCGAATGAGAAAAAATCTGTGGATATAAATCCTCCTTCCAACACACACACATACACACACACACACACACACACATATATATATATATATTCAAGTTTAATTGGCTGGAAACGATTAAATAACGCGTTTCATCAACCGAAACAGAACATTACGATAAAACCACGTTTAACGATTTTAGTAACGATTAGTAACGGTTACTATAATTTGATGCATCGATAAGCGTTTTTTTTTAGCAAATCCCGTGACGTAATTATTACAGGTACAAAAATTGACCGGTGTAACTATCGCAGATATCGGTTTCTCTTAAAAAATCATCCGAATATCGATCACTGTATATTAAACGATTATATAGATTGATTAAATTTTGAGCTAGCTGACTTGCGCAAAAGTCCTGATCTCGAAAATTGATAATGAATTAAAATAAATGCAGCACCACTGAAACGATTTACAAAAAGATACTTGCATATACAATCACTATTATGGGACAATTTATTACAAACTTAAACTTACATGGTTAGCTTAAACGATAATTACTTTTATTTACCCTGTAACATATAGTTGTAATATCACAGTGTAACTCTGAAAACTGAATTAGTCCAGAGTTATATTTCCAAAAATAACGTGATTAACAAATTAATCAATCGATATTTAAGGCTGGTATGCGCTAAGTACAATTTTGTAAGATAATTTTACAACAAGTTCCCTATTAAGCTACGCAAGGTATTTTTTTTTATTTTTTCTTGCAGTTGTAAATTGTTGAAGGTTGTTTTTATAAATTTATAAATGTAGTATCTAATTTGAAAATTAAATAAAGTAAAAATCCTTTTACATAATATCGCAATATTGAAGTAATTAAAAACAAAATAAAAATGAGAAGAAGAAATATTTGGACCGGACGTAACATGCGCAATTTTTAATTTCGACTTGTTTTGAAATTTTAATGGTATTTTATTTTAATTATTATCATTACTATATAATAATAGTTTACACATCTCAAACCAGGCTTCAATAACGACACAATAATAATAATAATAATAATAATAATAACTGACTAATATTATGATAAACATAATCTAGATTTTACTTAATTAACGTATTTAATGTTAATACGTATATAAGAATTACCGACTTGTCGATAGTTTGTTCTTAATATTATGCTGGTTCAACGATAACGTTTCGGGTGAAGTTGGCAATTTTCGTACTGTAGTTTAAAATTTTTTTTCGTAATTTTATTAAATTTTTAAAATTTTCCGTTTATTCTGGCGGAATTTTAACAAATAAAACCGACGAAGAATATGCGTGTAAAATTGAGCGATTAATTAAAATTAAATTTCGTAACTACGGTTCTACAATAATAAAAATAATAAAAATTATAATAACGTAAATGTTAAAATTAGCCCTATTAGTTATACACGTTATCCGTTTTCGACGTAAAATTATGAATTATAAAATAATTAAAATTGCTCGAGAAGGCATGAATAAACTAAAATATTACATATACGATATTGAAGAGAATTATTAATTATGGACCAGGACGGCGTAGATGAGAAACAGTAGGACATTGGTTTTTAATCATTTTAATCGTGATGATGGTACGTGAAATTTTAAGTCTAACGAAATTTTTTATTTTCTGGTTGGCGCGAAATGTCTTAATTTTAACATTTTTTACGTAAATACATTGAAATTTATCTACAGTTTACCACCTAAGATGCGGTATTATATAATAAACATCTGTATAAAATTTATAATGTACGATCGGAATGGTTAAAAAGAAATTCTAAATGCGACAAAATATTTTAATTAATACGGTACTATTCAAAAAGAAATTGGTATCAAACGTCTTTTTGGAATTTTGCAACTATTCTTTGCTTAACTCGTGTAAATTTTAACATTCCTCGATGGTAATTTTTTGAAAATATCTAATATTAAGCGTTATTAGTTTTTTTCTTTTTTTTTTTTTTTAATTTATTAATAATGCCCGGTAGTTATACTTAGAATAAAAAAATCATATCATATTTTTCATCGAATCGTTTCAAGTCAAGTTACCTTTATTTGTATCTATTATTGTTTTTTATTATTATTATTATTATTATTATTTAAAAACAAAAGCAAATTAAATAAGATACATAAATCAACGCGAAAATTATTATATTCGATAGAAATAATTTAGTTGAAATTTCAAACAGATTATATCGATGTAAATAAAAATAATTTTATTCGTAGAGCTTTTACGCCACAAATAATTCAAGATAAATATATGAATTTATTATTGCGAATTCTTCGACGAGTTCATCAATATTGAGCTTTTTAGCACTTTCAAATTCAATCGATAATTTAAATCGACCCAATATAATACGCGAATAATATTTTATTATTATTATTATTTTCCCATTAATGTGCCGTGTACTGCTACTTGGAGGTACAGATGAGAAGAGCTCAGATCGTGTTAAAGAGACCCGTATTGTACAAGAATCGAAGAACTTGAAGGTGCTTGTTGCCATTTGAGTTTAGCGGGTATTCAATTGTTGTTGGTAATGCTAGTTGGGAACGTTGAGAGTTTGTAAGTAGTACAATCTAGCAGAAGATGTTTGACAGTAATTTCCTAGTGTCCGCAGGAACATCTGACAGTCACGCCTTAATAAATACCCATGTTTTATTAATGTATGAATCGGAGCCGTCTCAACAGTAATTTCTTCTTTTCTGGATAGATTAGGTGTTTTCCAGCGGCTTGTATCCAATTTAACGTTTCTTAACTTGTTCGAGTTGGGCGTGATGGGCAAATTATACTTTTGTGCAGTAACTATAAAGTTGTTATCGGGCGTGTTTAGTTGTCTTCGTGAAGAAAATTCGTATTCCGAATTGAGTCGAATAATATTTTATTATTTTCGGTTCGTAGCGCGATTTTTGTACCTTCGCTACCGTTGATAATGTTAAAAATAGTTTCATAGCTAATAGACTTTCTCATCGAATACTAATATTATTAATAGCATCTAGTTATATTATAATTAATGATTAGCTATACATCGGGTAATAGCTACGAGGCATTAAATAATCGAAATTTTCAGAACGATAAAACAACATGTATTACGAGATTGTTTCTGTATAAATATTTAATAAAATACACATATTTTTCTTTTTTTAAAAAAATAAATCAAATAAATTATCATTTTGTGTCAAATTTTTGCACGACTGAAAGGGTTTAAATTAGTCGAGATAACTTTTCTTTTAATATATTATATAAAAGTTTTTCGACGGTTGGAGATTCGATCCCAGCTCGCGATATAAACTTATTAGCGTGATACAAACACCGTTAATTATAATGGAGAAGTAAATGGCACGCCACTCCGTATAACATAGTATTGTAACTACGTCGCTTATATAGTTAGTGCCACGAATTCCAGTCCATCTTGTAGGTGAAAATAAAATTAAAATTAAAATATTTTTCTTTCATATAAAAATCAAACGAAAAAAAAATGCAACTGCGGACGATAAGAAGCTTCAGTAACTTAACATTGGATAACAAACTATTATTACTATATAATAATTCGATAATAAAACCGATTTGGATGTATGACGATGCAGAGTATGGTGTATGGAAAAATTCAAAATATACTTCTCCGAACAGTTACCAACGCTACCTGGTACGCAACAAATAAATCACTCTCATTGTGAAGTAGAATAAGCGGATAAAATCATTAAAATACCGAAATTCAGACATGTACAGCGACTCGAACAACGTACGAACGTCGAAATATCTTCTTGATAACGGACAAACAAGAAGAAAATTATCGAAAAAACACACGTTTTAGATGACATATTAGAATAGTAGGCAGGATGGATCATCCATCTTGCAAAATTTATTATGTAAATAGATATTAGCAAAATCAATCGCGGCCTCTTGGGTCGTAGTAATTAAGAATTTATACAATAAAAACAAAACAGAAAATAAAACTTGGACAAAGTTAAACTACTGAAATAAATACTTCGTAAAACGCTTTATCCTAGATTTCGGTAAAAAACCGGTTTGACAAATTATCTATAATCATTTTATGGATATTTACAACTGCCGAATATTTAAGCCCGTCATTCAAAGGGTATTTTTTTTTCTGTTCTTATTTTAATAAACCATGTTACGATGACCTTGTTAGGAATGCGCAATTACGTTACGTTAAATACCTATATATACACGGCACGTATATAAGAGTGAAAGTAGCAGGAGTAGCGGAATTGGCAGTTAAGAGGACGAAGTCGTTATTTCACAGTGGCGTCGTCATTGTTGACCGGTCATTCTCATAGAGAAAGAGAGAGAGACGATACGTTGCGTAACAATTTTAAACTTTGCTATGTACCACGTATCTTCTTCTTATCAGAATCGTTTCATTTTCATACGATGAAGAAGTTTAAGTTTTGAAGGCGAAGCAATCACAATAATTAGAGAAACACGTCGCGACAGAGTTCTTATTATTTTATTATATCCAGTGCTCGGTGCGATAGGTTGTCCGATGTATATTATTACTGTATTTGCGCACTCGGTTTGCATAACAACGCTAGATTTCCCTGCCAGAGTCATTCCCGCATCCGGTGGTAGTCGGTCGACTTTCCAACTTCCGGATATCCGATCAGTTTAACGCAGTACGATCATTCTAGTTAAACCGGTGGAAAAAGTAAATATGTTCCTTTTACCGTTTTTGCTAATTCTATACCCGTATTCTATAGGAACTGTACCGCAAATCGATGGTAAGTACCGTGAATAAATAAGACAAATTCGTTAATATGTATATATGTATATTTTTTAAAGTGTCAAAATCACATTTAGACGAATTTGATGCGAAGAATATTTATTTTTAGCTTTATTTTTTTTTTTTTTAATATCTAGCTAGGGTTTAACGCTATCTAATCAAACGGAAAATATTAATTTTTTATGTTCTTCCGAAAAAATTAACATTTTGTGTACACACGAATCAGTCTATAAGGCAAGACGTGTGTATTAATTTTTAGAATTTAAATATAATAATAAAAACTCTTACTTATTTTGTTACTTAACAGCGACGCTATATAATAAAACATTTTTGACAATAAATTGGAATAGATTATATAAAAATGTCCTTTAACACCTAGTAAATTTGGTCGAAAAAAACCACCCCTTTTGGGATCCAATTTTTAAATACAAGAGGATTAATAGAATTAATTTACATCTATCGACATAACGATTTTCAGGAAAATCTGTATAGGATAGCTATAGAGATATAGACACGCCGATAGATTAAACAAAATTCGCTTACAGCGATATAAATAATAAATAGTGAAATAATAATTTAACCCTTTAAGTCAGACATTATAAATACTGTTACTTAGGTGAACTGTAGATAATTTTCAACCTATTCATATAAATATTAAAATTGAGATATTTAATATCAAACAGAAAATAAAAAATTTTGTTACATTTTATATACCATATAGTAGACATTATGACTGAAAGGGTGAAGCCAGAACTTGGATTATAAGAATATATATATATATATATATATATATATATATATATATATATATATATATATATATATCATGGATCGATTACGTACCGAAACTTGTTTAGAATATAGGAAAAAGAAAAAGTATATATATATATATATATATATATATATATATATATATATATATATATATATATATATATATATATTCTATTTTATGTTCTTTGTACTGCGAAAGTATATAAGATCATGTGACATCAACATTAAATCGTACTGACAACTTTTCTCCACTTTTTCCGACGTGCTGCTCTTCTTGTAGCTGTAACTAGTGTGTCTAATGGTTTGTCTTATTCCATCCGTACATCGAAACGGATACCTTCCTCGGTTTCTGTATCCTCCTGATATTTCCTGTGATACAATATGTACGAGCCAGTCTGTTTTCCTTGTTATGTGTTCAAAAAATTTTACTGCATTCCTGTTAATTCTCGTTAACAAGCGTATCACCCGATATGGACGCATTTGTCCGGTGTGCTATCCGAAGGAATTCTAAGCGTCCCCCCTGTAAACCCACATTTCAATATGTCAACTCGCCCGGCATCTGCGTGTTTTATACTCCAGGTTTCCGAATACAGTACATCGCTATTGGAAAAAACGTATGTTGTTGACCAATTTTATTTTGTTTTGTTTACTAAGCGTAATGTTTTTCCAAATCTTCGTTAATTTACACACACACACACACATATATATATATATATATGTAGTGTATATGTCATATAATAACAGAAAACCTATATCGTAGCAAAGAGATCAGTCGAAGAATTAGAATAGCTAAAGAGGCGTTAAAAAAAAAGGCATATGAGTCTACAGGATTATGAAAACGGATAGTCAAATTGTTGCAAACTGAAAGGGAGACCAAGACGAATACTGATGGGCAAAATCGAGAAAGAAGCGAACATCAAGAGTTACATTGAACTGAAAAGGTTAACAGCAGAACAGAAGTTTAACAACGTACGTTTATGTACATTAAATTTATGGGATTTCCATCCTTATCAAATGTTCGAAAATTTTCGGTATAATATTTCAAATTTAATTTAATTTTTTTTTAGTCTTTGCGATTAACTCAGGAATAAATATTAATGATCAGACGTTCTTCTTCAAATTCAAATTATATATTTATTTAAAAACTCTCAACTTCCAGGTCATACGTCTACCATACAATAAAACTTAAATAATTGTATAAAAACGGAAACATAAATATTCTAAAAAAAAAAAGGTATTAATAATTTTTTAAAACAAATCGGAAAGATAAATATTCCCCAAAAAAAACAAAACAGAGGTATTAATAATTTTTTAAAACGAATATAAAGAAATTACGAATAATTTCAAGTCTGTAAATCGAAAGTTATATATATATATTTTCGAATATATTTATGTATTAAAAAAAATTAAAAACACATCGTCGTCGATCGCAAATGTTTCTCATCTTGTCATTCTTCCGGTGAATTTACGCTTAAATGCTTTTATCCGTTCTACGATGATTTTCAGACACTCTGTGATGATTGATAATAGATTTACAGTATTCACACGAGAGGACAAAAGTTTTCTTATTAGAGTATTATTAATTAATTAATTCGAATTAAATAAATTTGTCGTAGTTAAAATTAAAAACATTTCCAATTATTCGTTTTATTTTTTTTTTATAATTCTAATCGTTAAACAAACGACTACATTGCATCGTTTGAGATAATTTAACTCGCTATTTAACGCTTTTATCAATTTTGAAGTCCACCCCCTATTATAAGTACTTACTTATTTCAGGGTACAACGTGTTCCATAACGTTAAGCGTATAATATATTTTCAATTATTTTTTTTAATTGAAATATTCTACGTCCACCGAATATGCCAGTTATTAAAAGGGGTACTTTTGTTAGCGTTACAAGTTCGTGTATCCTGATCTTCCTAACATACCTTTTGTTGAAACTGGATTATACGCCGACGACCTAGCATTATACTGTTCTTCATATAGAGTTAGTACGACTCATAATCGATTGTAAAAAGCGGTAAATACTGTTTCTAAATATTACAGAAGGTTATACAAGGAGCCCAAAAAGCAATGCACGCGCTTTTTTCAATATATAACAGAAAACCGAGCTTTACCGGATTAAATAAACAAGCGTTATTCGTCCAAGATTAACTTATGCTTGTTCTGCGTGGTCTGCTATCGGTAATAGTACGTATAAAAATCTTCAGATAGTCCGCAATTATTGTTATAGAATTATATCAAAAGCTAATACAAAAATTTCATATTTACACGAGAAAACGAAGCTACCGTTGATCAATTTATTAATAAAATTACCTAAAATATTTAAAATTATTGTTCTATTCGTCGTAATAAATTAATATCACTTATAATTATGATATGGCACATGCCTGTGCACGATAGGATATGTAGAATTAAACGTACATTTTTATAAAAATTATTTTCTTATTTCGAGTAAAGTTACTATTATTTTATTAGGCGATGTATTAATTCGATTGTAAATTGTAATTATCTGATTTATGGGTTAAAGTATTTTTATTATCTTGTTTTTTCTCTCGTTTTAACGGGGTTTTTATATTTTCCTGTATTCCTTTTTGATCAGATTTATACTAAATATTACGAAATTTAATTTATTATTAAGTTAAAATAACTATTTGCCAAGGTTAAAAGTTGTACTTGTCCAATAATTTTGTGAAAAGTAGGTTAATTAATGTTTCTTCTCCTTCTTGCCCTATAGAGAATATAACGACTGAAAAGGTTAAAGAAGACGCGGTATTCTAATTGATAATAAAACGTTAGAAATTACAAATGACGCCATTTAAAACGTTAAGAAAATTACATAATCTCTACGTTGATCGTTGAAAAATTTACCTTAAAAATTATCGTTTTATAAAATTTTATTTCGAAATTACGTTATCGACGAATGCAGGGCTACTTAACATAAACGCGACGACCTTAGACACGAAAAATAAATATTTATAAGTGTCATAAAAAAAAAAAGTAACTTAACAGGTCTAATTTCGTTTCTCGTACTCCCTGACCCAAATGGTAGCCGTTCAGTATGTACACATTACGTATTGTCTTGCATATCCAGCTAAAATTATTTTTATTTATTATTTATTTATTTTTTATTATATTTCTTTATTATTTATTTATTTTTAATATTACCACGTGTTGAGGCTATTGCGACACTGATGAGTTAGCCGTTGGTAAATGAGGTTAGAGGAGGAAAGGAATTGTATCAATTGAGGAAACAGTTTGAAGTACTATTAGGAGAGAGGAAACGAGGATATGGTATGTGGACGGATGTCGATAGGTATGACTACTACAATGTTGTCCATCCTTTGCTTTTTGTCTCTTTCATCTTCTCTCGATAATATGTGATCATCTTGGATATCGGATGTTGATGGAAGGAATGATAATTAGAGATTAGAATTGCCGAGGATGAGTCGCAGATTCAGGGCAATCTCTGATTGGGTTTTCAAAAGAAGATAGCATAAACCTCGGCAGAGGGAATATAATAATTAAGTGGTAGGGAACAGCACACCAGGATCTCGTACATACTGCGCATCCTACATTGTTTAAAAATTTAGAGCCATCAGTATAGAGCATCCGAATGTTTTTGTATTTTTGAAGGGTAGAAAAAAAATATATTAACTAATTTAAATATACTTTTAAACATTCATCGTTGATAGTAGTACATTCGCGATTCCCCCCACTCGTACAAAAAAAATTGAAAATCATGAATTTAACTTAACGTAAAATAAGTGAACTTTACCATATAAAAATGAATATGTTTCAAGCGCGATTGTATTGCAGAAATACAATATATATTTTCGAACAAAATTTAGTAAAACTACCTATATTTGATAATAAATTTAAAAAGTTACGATAATATGGAATAAATATAAATGTCCTCTCGATTCGTGAAAAGTAAAAATTCTTTTGCTGCAAATAAATAATAAACATATAAGTTATAAATCGTAATGATAAAAAATAAAATAAAAAAAAAACACATCGCATTTGTCTCTGTTTTTAAATGCATAAACGCATATATATTTGTTAATAAATTTAAAAAATTTTAATAAGATGTGAAAATTATCAAATTCTTACAACATAAATTTAATATCAACACATAAGTTATAAATCGTAATGTTAAAAGAATTAAATCCAAAAATAAAACATTTCGTTTTTCTCTGTTTAAAAAATGTAAAAATGCATATATTTGACAATAAATTTAAAAAGTTATAATAAGATGAAATAAATGTCCTCTCCATACTTCCAATTGTCCAAAACAAGTCACTAATACCGGACCATCAATTTGGTTTTAGAGAAAAACATAGTACAATAGAGCAGGTCAATCGAATAGTTAATGTGGTTGAAAAATCCATTGAAGAAAAAAAGTTTGTGACGCGGTTTTCTTAGACGTAAGTCAAGCTTTTGACAAAGTTTGGCCGTTGCTCTATCTAGTTTATACGGCAGACATTCCTATTCCGACAAACATCGAAATAGCAACCTTCGCTGATGACACAGCAATTCTCTGTTCAGACGCATCTACCATAGTGGCACGTAAAAACCTGCAAGAAGCAGTAACCAAAATCGAAACATGGTTTAAAATGTGGAAAATAAAGATTAATGAAGATAAATCAGCTAGAGTAATATTTACTAATAGAAGAAATCTACCAACTGGACAGATAATTATGAATGGTGTTACAATCCCACAAAAAGAGGAAATAAAATATCTTGGTTTAAATTTAGACAAGCACCTAACATGGAAAAACATATAATAAAAAAACGTAATGAACTAAACATTAAGCGGAAACAAATGTTTTGGCTACTAGGCAGACGATCAGAACTGTCTACTGATAATAAACTGCTTTTATATAACCAAGTTTTGAAACCAGTTTGGCGATACGGCTGCCAATTATGGGGTTGTGCCAAGAAAAGTAATATTGCCATTTTGCAGAGAGTTCAAAACAAAATCCTTCGGACTATTGTCGACGCTCCGTGGTATATATCAAATCTTACACTACACGAAGATCTCAAAGTGAAAACTGTAAAAGAATAAATAGCAACAGTTGCTAAAAAATACGCCGTCCGGCTAGAGAATCAGCCTAATCATATAGCGATCTCCTTACTAGACAACTCACTCGTTATCCGCAGACTCAACAGAACGAAGCCACTGGATTTAATATAAATACTATTAATATCTAAAATTACACTTAAGCACCCATCACTGGATGGGATGCTTCTCATGTCACATTATGCATAAATAATCATAAAACTTACACATTAGCTAGGTGTAAATTAGCAGTTATAAAAAAAAAAAATTGTGAAAAGTAAAAAATTCTCATGATATAACTTTAACAAATAATAAACATATATAAATCGCAATGATGAAAAAATTAGATATAAGAAACGTCGCATTCTCTTTCGTTAAAAAAAAAAAGATATGTAAAAATACCTATATTTGATAATAAATTTTAAAAGTTATAATAACATAGAATAAATGTTTTCTCCGTTCATAAAAAGTAAAAAATTCTTATGATTTAAATTTAATAAATAATAATAAAGTATAATAATGTGTAATGATGAAAAGATTAAACAAAGAAACCATAGTAATTTTTTTTTTTTGTATATTAAAATATGTAAAAATCCCTATATTGATAAAATTAAAAAGTTATAATAACATGGGACAATTGTACCGGAACAAATGTCCTCTCCACTCACGAAAATAATTTTTTTTTATGACATATATATTAAATAAATAATAAACATACAAGGTATAAATCGTGATGATAGAAAAATTAAACTAAAAAGAAAAACCATTGTAATTTTTTTTTTTGTTAAACAAAAATGTAAAGTTGCATATATTTGACAATTAATTGAAAAAGTTATAATAACGTAGAATAACGACACGGGAAGTAAATGTGTAATTCTTGGATCTAATAATTAACCGTTATTGTGTAATGTAGACGTTACGTAACGTCAATGCGTAACGTCATTATTATAAATGTAGGTAGTCATTACGATGATAATTTATTATTAATTATAAATAAACAGTAATAATTTTTTAATAATGACGAATATAGTCTTGATATATATATACAAGTGGAAATTTCTTCAGAACACCCGCACATTATAAACAAATATTGATAAGCGGCGTTGAAATATCACGATATTACGTTTTTAGTCCATCGAGTAATCACTATAGTACATCGTATAAAGTAACGGTCATTATCGATAACTACATTCTATTTGTTCGCATAACAGCTAATACCAAACCACATTGCAAACACTGACAAATTAATAAACCAGCCCAAATATAAGGGAGAATTAAAGCGAGATTAGGAAAAATCCGGAATACTAAATAATAATTATAACAAAAAATTAATAGAGAAACATTATATATATATATATATATATATATATATATATATATATATATGTATGTATATACAGTGGCGCTATCAAGTGGAGGGCTAAGGGACTAATGCACCCCCAAAAAACCGTCTAAATGGATTAGCAATGCTGAATGTTCATCGCGAAACTATGAAGTGTTGAACATTCTAACACGCAATCCACGAAGACTGGATTTTGTCCTATAATGATTTCAAAAGTATGCACATCAAGCCTTTAATTATGCATTAACACTAAGCCAAATTGTCACACATAAGGTAAAATTAAAAGGTTGAATTTTGTACTTAGTTTCTTTACGACCCTTAAAAATAGGTAGGTTCTAAATCAACTGAAAATTCTAGCCCCCTCCATAAAAAATTTCTGGTTACGCTACTATATATATATATATATATATATATATATATATATATATATATATATATATATATATATATATATATATATATGTAAACTAATGCATATCGTTCATAATACATAATAAAAATAAGTACTTTTTTTTCGGGTACCATGTAGGAGTACCTTGTATATTATATAATCTATATTTCGGGGAAATTGAAAAACTACTTACACTGCAATTGGGTCGTCGGTTAAAACTTCTTTTAGTGAATTTCAACTGAAATTTTCAGGTCAGTATATGCACTCGTGGAGTATTGTAGATACTCAAGAAATAAATGTCGGAGTGTTAAGGGTGTCTGGACGCAGCGAGTGCACAACGATGGATCTATTTTATTTATCATGTAGCCATGAGTTAATGCAGTGTGACCAATGTAAAGACAAGTTAGAACTATCTGTTCCTTCCTACTGTAAAAAGGATCCCCAAGGAAACAGATGAGAACGAATAGCTGTAAGGTGATTTGTTATAGGAATAATATTCGATAGATCACAGAAGGTTTTATTTGTTTTGTGTTTGATGGAAGCGATTGCGTCAGATTCGGATATAGGAGTTGATGGATATGGTTGAATAATGGCTGCTACTTTAGCTGCTTTATCTGCTAGTTCATTTGGTAGAAAACCTATATGATTTAGGATGCGTAATAAGATTATATTAAGAGTAGGGTTACGGTATAAGAGATTCAAGATTTCTATGGCAACAGGATGGAGTTTGATAGACTTACAGTTGAAGCATAGAAAAGAGAGAATCGGAGAAGATTTTTGAGTGATGACAGTGGATATAGCGGGGTATATTGCATATAGTTTAGCAGAAAATACCGAGTATTGAGGTGTTGGGGTGTAACGTAGGAGATTATCCTCTGAAACTACAGCACAACCATAAAGTTGGTTAGATTTGGATGCGTCGGTGTAGATTCTTGTCTACTCAAAAGAAGTACCTACATGTGCACACATATAAGTATTTATATATATATATATATATAAAGTTGAATATATTGGAGAGTAGTGATTTTATTAACTAATTATAAACAAACAAAATATAACACAATCACTAAAAGTTTTTTAATCGCAAAGCTTTTCGGCAAATACGCCATTATCGAGTGATATTTAAATTAAAATAAAGATTTAAAAATATAGATTTAAGATCACAAATTTATATTTTTAAATCTTTATTTTAATTTAAATATCACTCGATAAGGGCGTAATTGCCGAAAAGCTTTGCGATTAAAAAACTTTTAGTGATTGTGTTATATTTTGTTTGTTTATAATTATATATATATATATATATATATATATATATATATATATATATATATATATATATAAATTAATACTTTATGATTCAAATTAATGTTTCACAGTTGGTTTAATTCACATAGGTGCGATACACTACGCCGCAGGTTTATGTTTAAACAATATACTACTCCCTTTACAATACTTTACAGACACACGATATTACCATCGTATATAATAATATAACAACCACTTGTTAACCGTCATTTTCAAGGATTGTGCGCCAGTTTTACTACCAGCCATCGAATGTATACATTCATGAACTTATAACTCTTATAAACTGTAATTAATAAGTGTGAGAATTATCTACATATGATACAAATGTACACATATACATGTACACAGATTACTTATACTAGTTGTACGTGTGAAAAATTAAACACACTCAAGTATTATAACCATATTATAAGGTAAAATGGAAGGAAAACAGCTAAGAAATAAAAGGCACTGCGGATGGATAATAAACATAAATGTCTCGACGGAAATAAAGGAAATTGGGGGGGAGTTGATGGAAGCAGCAAGAAATAGAACACTAAAATCAGCCAACACGTCAAGGACGTAGGACACCAGAAGAAGAAAAAGTTTTATTATGCAGAAAATTCACATAAACACATACGCATATATTTAGCCTATACGCGTAATTTTATTTGGTGCTGAAAAGTTTGATCAATGTTTCGCAAGGTGCTAGTAAAAAAAACTTTAATAACCATGGAATTTCTTGTGTAGTACACAACAAAAGCAAATAATTGAAATTATTGGACAGTGCATTCGTCTTCTAAGTTAAATTTTGTTTTTATCGTATACTCTTACGTGGTCTGAGATGGGACATACAAGGAGTACATAGTCAGTAATTGCTACTGTGCTTACTTGCCATCCTTATTGAAATGAAAGCGAAAGAGATAACACCCACATTTTCCATTTCCCGTTAATTATTGGGCGGTAGTGTAGAAATCCGTAGTAATTTTTCTTTTGTGTCTATGTAATACATTGGGAATTAAGCTGTGATGAATCTGTGGCATTAAAAGCCTGCCGTTGAATAAATAAATATATATATATGAATCACTACATATATACAGTATACGTATGAAACAATAATGAAAGTAATATAACATAATTAAGAGAAAAAATAATTAACAGAAACATATACAACGAACTGTTAATATATTTAAGGATGACAATCAAGACGTTTAAAATTATAAAACCATTAACACAACGGAGTTACCAACAAACCAACGCCCTGCACCTCGATCGTAATATTCACAACACTCGATGCTGCGCAAATACCTGGACACTCCACTTGATACTTAAGACCTACGGCTATAGGGAATCTATTTCAGTGATCTGTTGGTTCTTCCTCTCTCTCCCTCTCTACATATATATATATATATATATATATATATATGTATGTGTGTACATCGGAGAAGACAGTGGTACTTTAGCGTATACACATGCGTTGCATATAATTAGTGCATCAAATGCTAGCCCATTTTATATGCAAAAAATTAATGTACAATCGGCTGACGATATTGATGTATATATACGCATATGTGCAGGCATTTATATTTAATTTGGTACCTCCCACATAATAACTTCGTGTTTACCTTGCGCATAACTTGTTTTGGTACCTCCGGGTAACCCCTCGTGTTCTACTTCGGCGTAAAAGTTTTCAGCTAGTTAAGTTGAGGTTAAAGGAAGTTTTCTGTTGATAAAAAAGAAATATCAATTATAACATAGAATTTAGAGAATTAAGCTATAAACTTTCGACATAACACTTTATAAGGCGAAAACTGAGATTTAAACCTCGACCATCAGCTTGACAATCGGGTGCTATAGCAATTACGCCGCGAAATATTTACGGTATTTTATAGTATTTTGCTTTCTAATAATAATTAAAATATTATAATTCGTACAGAACACGATTCTCATCCGGCCGCATTGATCGGACAACGAGCTATTCAAGTGATTAAAAATCGATTATTGAGAAGAAACGAACGAATTAAACCACGCGACCGGGAAATATGTTACGGTAAATATTTTATAATTTCATATTTTCATTCAATTTCGATGTTTTATATTTGTTAAATTATTGTTATGCCCAACCGAAAGTTAGTACCGATTAACGTATAGTTGGATGAACCAATACGAAGTAGTTTGACATGACCATTTCCGTTGTTTTATTTACCAGTTAGCTGGCATTCGTTTATCGGCCAATTTAGCTGATATATGAGTTAACTAGAGATGTTCCTACAGCAAGAAATTCTTATTATTTGCAGGATTTGAACTATGTTATTCGCCAATCTTAACGAAGAGTCAGATATATATATATAATAGACAATACGAAATTATTAAAATGAAAATTTTAAATGCCGTCTGTTAAAAGTCAATTAGTTAATTGGAAGAAGTAAAATTTGTGACCGTTAAATAATTTCTCAGTTAAACGTTTTCACATCGTCACCGCTATTACTATTATTACTTATAAATGAATGAGCAATCAGATATGAAAATTGTTGTACCAAATATAAACGAAAAACTATCATCATCAGTGTATCAGCCCTTAGGCTGGTTCGCATTCTATTCTACCCTATCGCGAGTTTTCTTCGATCAATAAATGTTGTTCGTGGTCTTCCACGTGGCCTTTTCCCCATTATCTTTCCTTCGATAATAAAACATATAAACTTATTTAAAAAGAACGGTCATTATGTGTATAATACACGTACATATATGTGTGTACATAACATTTCGATGTCATGTTCGAAACTTTCTAGTTTATATTCATTATAATTAAAAGATAAAACAACTAGCAGCCAGTTATTATTGCAATGGTTGCAACAGGCTAATGATACATCGTCGTGTTTCAGTACGTTACGACATATTTGACTACGTTTCGATACGTTGAAAAAATTTGTATAGAATGGTTAAAATTTACCGTCTGGATAATTATTTTAATATTTACAGTCTTTCGGAAATACAACGTTGCTACTAACTAATATTTACGTCATTTCGGACATGATATACTCTAGCCCTCTTTCGAAATACAAAAATTTCTATAAAGGGGTAATATTGTCACGTACTTTAAGTTAGTTACAAATGTTAGAAAACATTTCCCAATTCGGCCAATAAGCGATTGACGTAAAAGTACTGTCGCGTGTGAAGTCACCTTTTATTGATGACACTCCGAACTACGCTTAGTTAAAACCTGAGAGGAAGATCAACTAGGTTAGTCGACTTAGTTCCTTAGTATTATCTAACAAATTAACGACCAATAAATTACTATGTTTTTCCAGTATCTTCAAATAATGTGCACTGCTTTCTCGAATTACAGTATTTATATCCGGTACATTCAAGTCGCGATCCAATATTAGCATGTAAATTTTGATTGATTAAGGATAAAATATTAAACCATTATTTACATTTGAATGCTGTCGGTTATATTACATTTACTGCGCGTATTTTAAACGAGGGGAAAATATTAAAGTATATTACATATTTCTAGATAGTATAACAATTAATTAATGTATTCATGCGCGTAATTTCACATCGAAATTTAGAACGATTGGAATCTTAAAGTATTTTCAATTACGAAATTTTCACCACGTGTCCCTCGTAATAAAATTATAATTAATACGCGCCAGTCAATTATACATAAGCTTAGTTACTATAATCAACCGTTCATATTATGTAATCAACCTAATTCTAAATTATGAGAACGATAGAATTAGTTTCTCTTCCAGCGTGTGTAGATAATAATAATAATAATAATAATAATAATAATAATAATAATAATAATAATAATAATAATAATAATAATAATAATTAATAATAATAATAAAATAATAACAATAATTCAATTATATATATATATATATATATATATATATATATACATAAAGAAGGCAATGAAGTGGGACCGTGGGTGTAAGAAATAACAGAGAACAAAAACTGGTAGATTTCTGCAACCAAGAGGATCTAGTAAAAACTAACAAATGATTTATGACTCCGATGAAGAGGCGATACAAAAGCGCAAGGTGACGGATTCTGGATGCAGATAGACTACATAATGGTGAAAAGAAGATATGGTGTATCCTGGTGCAGACGGAGATCCCGATCATAGTTTAGTGAAAATATCAACCGAATTACGATTCTGAAAACAGTACAAGAGTAATCTGAATAGGAAACGGAAAACCGTGAAATTAGATCAAATAGAAATACAACAAAAATTCAGCAACCAAGTAACAAAAAAATTGAAAGAATAGGAGCCGGTGAATGAAATTGGAAAATAAAATACCAATTGATATATATATATATATATATATATATATATATATATATATATATATATATATATAATATACAATATCTCTCTAATTCCTATTTCGTATAATATATAGCACACATGAGATCAAATTTAGAAGATAAATGTACTAGTGAAGTAAACGAATAAGATATTCTCCTTTCTTCTTCATAGTCCCAACCTATCTCAGTTATGGGTGGCCATTATACCAAACGTTTTGTGTTTTTAAATACGTAAATTATTCGGCTATGCTCATAATTTCACGAAATTTTACATTATAATTTATACATAGTTAACGTGCAAAATATTGTGTAACAATGTGATACACCGAATATGAACATACCCAAATTACAAGCTACCTTAAAGTAAATAGAAAAAAGAATAGACATAAAATATAAAAACAAGAAATAAAAAAAATGAAATATAATGAAAATTAAAGGTAAAAATAAAATATAAAAAATCTCATACTTTTATATATATACATAAATGTGAAAGCAACCAAAGGAACGTAATTTTACATAAAAGTTATATGAGGTGATCAAAAACCACAATACATTGTTTGCTCATAATCGTTACTATATACAAAATAAACTAACATCATTGTCTGCTTCTTATATTTTAACTTTAACAATTTCAAGTAGCTAATTATAGAACTAAAGGAATTTCAGCTCTTTTCTCTTAACTGGATCTAGTATTCTCTTCGCAAGCTGAGATGTTAAAACTACATTAAAATTATTAATTTACTAATAGTAATAATTAAATTAAATTACTAAAAAGACTAATAATAATCAAATTAAATTACTAATAACAATAAATTACAATAATTGAATTTAATTTCTGTTAATACCGGTGTGATGAACGACTTATATGTTATTATTTACATTAATTAAATAAAATAATAAATTACTAAAAATCTAATAATAATCCAATTAAAATTATTAATAACAATAATTTACATAGGAAAGACTTGCAACTACGAAGTAAATCGAAATAGTCAAATTATCCGAAAATGCAGAAAAATGCGAATGTACAATAAAATAAGCAATTTCGGAAATAAAATTATTATATAGTTAAAAAAATAAAATAAATCTCACAAAAGCTGTTATTGAAAAATAGAAATAAGGTACAGGTTTACATATGTCACTGAGTTTGGAAAAGTCAGTTACAGATTTTTGTTTATCAGATTAGAATTATAAACTTGGCTATAATGTTGATCCATTTCTTGACCTACGAAATGTCTGTAAGTGTGTTGATATGACGTGACGGGTAATCGAAGTCGGATTAACCAAAGCGTCGGACCACCCTCCGGGGGTGCGCAAAAAGACAAGGATGGTTCTACTGTGTATAAAACTTAAATTGACAAAAACGTATTAATTTAAAATAATCATAACATGCGGATTTTCCAGCAGTAGGTCTGGCAATAAAATTAATAAGATCAAGATTGTGAGTAATAGTATAAGGAATTAGTGTATATATATATATTTAGGTCGAGTAATTAGCATGGATAAAAACGCCATGCAGACAGAAATAAAGAGACGAATTCTCATGAATTGCAATTGGAAGGAATATCGTAAGAAGTAAACAAATCCATATTTCCCTCAAAAGCAAAGTATACAACTAATGTATCCTGCCGGTGCTGACGTATAATGCGGAAATGTGGATCCTCGTCGGGACCATATTCAGAAGACTTATTGTGACGCAGCATGCGCAAGAACGATTAATCTAGAATTTCGAACTAATGGATCAAAAACGGAACACACAGATTCGACAACAGATAAAAGTACTAGATGTTACATTACGAGTAGGGCAGTTGATGTGGAGCTGGGCAGGTCATACAGCTGGAAGACCAATAGATGGACCAAACAGATTATAGAGCAGACCGTAGAAGTATTGGTGAACACTGTGCTAGGCGTCAAGACATACATAAAATAGCTGGATGATTGAATAAGGCCGAATTGGGTAAAAGCTCACAACCTGTAGTTTTGGATCCAAATAAGCAATTCGTGAAATTTGAATCGAATGCGTGCTTCGCCGAATAAAAATTACAATTTCGTCAAAAATGAAATATTTATCTGGAGAATTTATTAAAAAAATAATAATTATTATTATTTTGTTGGTTTCCGTGCACATTACAGGTTGCCACTGACGTGTTATTACATCGGTAATATTAAATAATTGATTAATTAATTTAAGTGTCCATCATCAGTCTACGCCGCCCCTTGGAGCCTGCGGGCTATTTTTCCTTTGTAAATAAATTAAACGAACTAAGAAAAAAGAATTAAACGAATTACGTCCGTTTACAGATACAGTGGGATGTTTTCCGATGCCGAGAGCGCAAGTTTCGCCGCTGAAAAAAGTGCCGCAATCGCCGCAAGAAGTAGACACGAAATTTATATTATTGACTAGAAATAATTCGAATAGCGGCGACGGCCTACAACAACTTCTTCGATACGATCAAATAGAATCGTTCTCGCGATCGGATTTTAACTCGAAATTATCTTGTAAAATAGTCGTACATGGGTTTAAAGGCAGTGGTAAAGATAAAGGAGCTTTAAATATTGCGTCGGCATTTCTAGCTTTGGTAAAAAATAAAAGAATTATTTTATTTTTACTTATTTCATTATTTAACAATGTTTTTTTTTATTATTATTTTCTTTTATTTTTTTATTTATTAAAATTAAAAGGTAATGTTTTTTATTAAATTTTTATTAAAAAATTAAGTTTTTAGGTTGATTTTTTTATGATGTTTAAAAAAAAAACTAAAAATTTTTTTAATAAAAAAAATTAAATTTTAATGTTTTTTTAAAAATCATCAAAAAAATCTTAGCAAAAATATGAAACAAAAAATATTTTATAAAAAAAAAGTCTTACAGCGCACTATTAGGCCTGAATGGAAACGATAAAAACTGACACCAAGTAATGAACTCGATCTGTATTACCGAAGAAGCACTACAGGAATACTATTAACGTTTATCTATTTCAAACCTATCGGGACAGGAATAAGTCCTTACATGCTGTTTAATGTGTATTCGTAAAATAGACTATTTTTTTTTTTTTCTAATATACGTTCGTAAAGTGGGTGCACAGGTTTTTTTTTTTTGTCTAATACGCGCGTAATATGTCAGAATCTCGTTTTCACTTGTCCCCCCCCACTAATTTGCCGTTCTCACAAATCACATAACAGTTATCGAAGATTCAACCGGTTTCAACAAAATATAGTTATTTCGACTGTTACTGTTCAAGTTCTCCCTGTTGATATTATTTTTCATTTTGACATACACCCGTTTCATTATTACCGGGACATATCCATTCGGCATCACTGGACTTCGCCAGTTATTTTTATTCACGATATTATTAGCGAAATAGCAATTATAGAATACACAACACCTATTTCTCTAAGGTATTTATATAGGGTGACACAGAGAAGACGGACTTTTTTTTTTTTTTAATAGCGCAGTTAGTAATACTGCGACAACGCAAAACGCGCGCCGCTCCACCTTTAGTGTACACGTTATTTTCGGAGTGAATCGATAACGACAGGGCGGAAAGTTTCGAAAAGAATTCAAACAATTTTTTTGTGGCAAGAGCCGTGTTTACAAAACACGTCCACGTAATCTGGAAGACGTGAGAACTGTCAGCGACCTATGCTGGAAAAAGTCTTCGAAAATGTTGTAAAAAGACTGAATTAATTGCAAATGGCGGTCGTCTGAACGATATTGTGTCCACAAATGATTTGTAAGCTAATCGTTTTCCTGAAATAAAATTTCATTCAAAAATTTTGGTCGAGTAGTTTTTGAGAAAAAACAACTAAACCGTCTGTGTTCTCTGGGACACGCTATATAAACAAAGTCGTATTTTTATGACCAAATTAAAACATATTTTTGTCTTAGAATATATTTTTCGTGAAATGAAAAATGTAGTTTCGTAAGTCGTCGCATTTTATTTCCCCAAAATTAGTAATATCGTAAGAGACATACTTGTATCAAGTAAGAGAATTAATTTCGAAAATCTTTAAAATGTTCGATACGTCGTAAAAATTACAAAATTAAAAAAAAAACGGACGAAATAATACGAAAAAAATTAATTCGAATAGTTTATCGGTATTTATAGGAAAATACGAACGTTATATTGGTCGATTGGGAAAAAGGAGCTGCAGGACCGTCTTACGTTGCAGCGGCGTCCAATACTCAGCTAATCGGTAGACAAATCGCGTTGATAATTTTGAATATTATATCGCACGGTACTAATCCGTTAGCTGTACACATCATCGGTTTCAGCCTCGGAGCTCACGTAGCCGGTTATGCTGGGCGAGCTTTACAAACTAGAGGAATCAAAATAGGACGAATAACCGGTAATTTTATCTAGATCTTTCGTTATTGCATCTTGGTGGCCATTTTATACGTTGTAAATTAAACTTTGCTATTACACATTGAACTCTTCTATTGATGTGGCATTGTCTTTAGTTTCTACACGTGATACCGTATGTTTTATACAGTCGAAACACAGGAAACTCAGCAGCTTCTCACCAAATACCTACAATTACGATCGTCTGTTCCTAAATTTCTGTAGTTCTACTTTTTTTTAACAGGATTAAACGTAAAGGAATTGTTTGCGATTCGGGCATTACTTGTTACCGAACCGTCTGTTACTTATACGAAAAACTCCCCCTACTGCCCTCTCTACACTTAACGTGCATAATCACCTGTTCTTCGAGTGTCTTTATTTTTAATAACACATTACGTTCCGAACTGTACAATTATTGTTCTCATCGCATAATGATCCTGCACACAATATACAATGTCTCTTTTCTATCTTGAGAATTTACAACTGCTTGCAGACATAGCTATATTTCTATATACGTTGTCAACGTTTGTAGAAATATGAGTTAGTTCGTACGTATAGATCACTTTAGGTAAGCTGTAAAGGCATCCCCATTAAAAAAAATAAAATAAAAACAAGAATTATGTTATAGTCGCAACTTAATAGATAATGTAGGGAATTAATATAGAGGAAAGATAATGAAAGACGTCAATTTATTCCAAAAAATATTTGTAAATAATCGTTAAATTGATCTCAATTCAAAAGCAAGTAGTTTGTATCTTCCAAAAAATGTACAAAAACCCGTCCGTTTGTACCTAATTATTTACATGTTGAACATTTAGCGCTACACGCGAATGCCAATGCCTACATATTATAGTGATAAATGTACGAATTTGATGAGGAGGAATTGACGTTGGGATAATACCGCGGTAAATCGTGAAGATACGACTGAAAAATTTTAAAATATTTATCGTTTTTTTTTTTTTTAGATACCCAATATTCATTGATGATGATGCTTAACTTTTTCACGTAAATCTAAGATAAATGGAAAGGGTATATAGTCTGTTTGGCAGCAACATCAGTCGTCGCCTCATTAAATTTAAATCCGGAATGACGACCGGAAATTCAATAAAATTCTAACTCATTAGTAGTATAATGTTCGAAAATTGTTCAATTGTATCGAATATTATCGGATGAAAATATAGAATTCTGTATTAATAGCATAGAACTAAGACTGTCTCGCTACGTATAACATATTTTCATACGCTGATAAACGCATTAAGAAGAAGGTAAAATCATAAACTTTATCGATTCTGTGAAAATGGAAATGTCCGGAAGAAGTTCGAATTTCCACACTGCTCTATAGTCAATGACAAAGGTAGCACTAACCAAACCAGAATTTTTCGATTTGAATGAGTTGAATATCCTTTTTTCTTCTTAAATTAGCATGTCCCATGTGGGAATACTAGACAGTCTTTAAACAATATCTTCAGTAAAACTAGTTTCTTAGTTTTGTTTGTTTGTCTACTACATCATAACCAGTCACATTCTTCTACGATACTACGCTTCCATCTATTTTTCCTTTCACGAACCAATTGAAGGGTCGTTGATATTTTATAATATTTCTCTACACACGTGCCAACCCGTAATATTTTAATCTTTTATTTTTGTTTGAATATTCTTTTTAAAGAGTCTTCGTTCCTAAATCTGTCTAATATACGACAGTAAATTCTAACTTTCTGGTAGGAGTCCAGCTCCCAATTCGGTAAAAATACTAAAAAATAAAAACAATACCGAACGATACATACACTTATTTAATCTACATAGATTTTACGTGCACATGCATTTATTTATATACAATTTTCAGATATATTCATATTTTTTAATTGACACCAATCTGACTGAAAAAAAATCGATTTTAAGTACTCTCGACTTTGAATATATTTCATCCGAGTTTTTAAGATACGATTAATTTAGATAAAAACGTCGAAATATTTGTTTTCGCGACGAATGTTTCTGTTCAAATGCAAAAAGTCGATAATGTAATTCGTAAATTCGTGCGAATTTCTCGTAATAATATTTAAAAAAAAAAAAATCGTAAATACAAAACTTTAAACGATAAAGAATTTTATTACATTTGAATACTGTTTCACTTACATGGATACGATTGACTGTCGAGACATTATTTTTTCACGAGGTATACTTAATTTTGATGATTAATTAGTTTTATAACAACGTTATTTTATTTATATCCTACTAAAATAAACAATATAATCACTCTGTGGTCTTATTTGTATTATTCTCAATCGAAATCAGAAGCGTTACAAAAATTATGCCGAAGAAAATTTGATCATTGGATACTCGTTTTCTAAATTAGGTGACAGTTCGATATTTGTAGTAAATTTCTATAAAAAAAAAAAAAGTTAAATAAGTAGGAAAATTAAAACAAGATTATGTAATTCGTTACTCTATAATAAGATAGTTCGAAATTTACTAACAAAGATGCTAACTTGTATATTTCAGGTTTAGATCCGGCATCTATATTATTCAGAGAATTATTATCCACTTCTTTGTCACCGTTAAGTAAAAATGACGCTAAATACGTAGACGTCATTCATACTGACGGTACTAGATTCTTATCAGAGAGCTTGGGTTTATTTAGACCAATAGGTCACAGTGATTTCTTTCCGAACGGCGGTATTAATCAACCGGGATGCGATCATGTACGCGGAGGATCATTGCTGAAAAGTCATTTGGGTATTTTTTTTTCTTAAACAAACTTTTTTTTTATATATTAATTTTTCATATATCATCGATAATTGACGTGGGAATGAATGTTGCCTATCGAATTTGTCTCAAAAGTCATAAAAATAAGCTCCCTGTTAAAATATCAACATTAAGAACGTAGAACCGTGTTCGCACGAGAGGAAAGGCATTTAACGAATGGTAGATTACCGCGAAAATTTCATAAGGATGCGAAAGTTCCTCATATTAGATTAGTAACAAGCGACCGACAAGACCAAATTAAAATAATGGCATTTGGGTAACTTTTTCTTAGAATAAAATTAGTTTTCGATGTATTAATTTTTCGTTTGCGAAAGTGTCATCGAAATTGGAACGATAGCTGGAAAGTATTTCAACCGAAAATAGGATGCGCAAGTAAAAAACGTAATTGTGTCTAGTTGAAGGCGAAATTTACCACTGCGTCTGAAACGTAAAGTTAAAATGTCACTTAACTGGTAAAGTAAAAAATAAGAAATATCATTTGTAAAGGAAATTTGCAAATTTAGATATAAAAACAAGAATTAAATTTTATGGATTTATTCGCTTTTTTAAAATCACGAGATAAGAAAACAAATTACCACAATTCTCTCGCATGAAAATAATATCTTTTATGAAAAAATAAAAACAAGTGATTTAATGAAAATAAGCCAGCGTGTAAAATTATTTCAAATTAAGCAATATGTACTGTAAAATGTAATGTATGCGGTCATGTAGGACACAAATTATCGGCATGTTGTTTTAAAAGCAGACTGTGAAAATCGTAAAATAAAATCCCATATTGCAAAATTTTGCAAAAAGCCATTATGGCGTGAAACTTTATTTGCATACACGAACAGAATTCCATCAAAAGCAATCAATAATGAAGTGCCAAAATGGACAGGAAAAAAAATGTATCTTATAAATATCTAACATTTGAATGCTTGGTTTATAGTAATAACAAAAAAGAAAGAAACATGAATTTGTAAAAAACGCGTTTTTATTACTTACACTCATATTATCGTTTATGTAATACTTCAAAATGAAAAATAATGATCTAATCTATACTAATGAGAATGAAAAAAATGAAAATGAAGGCATTAGTGAAAATGAATCAAGTTTGTAAAGAAAAAATGACAAAACCGCCAACTTATTTAAATTATTATATCGTTCCATTAAAATCTAAAACTAAAAAAGATAAAAGATGCAGAAGCAAACTGGATAAATGCAATGGCGAGGGAGATAATAAACAAAAATATAATGTGTGGGATATTGTTAAAAATCAGGAAAAGGAAAATATTGTCTTAAAGTGGTGTCAAGATAAAATATATCGAGCTCGCTTAGTAGCATAAGGTTTTCAAAATCGTAATAAATTTGATGAAAATATTCTACTACGAATAAGACCATACATGTTTCAATAACAATTCTGATGAACCAGTTACAGTGTACTCAGATGCATCATATGCAGAATCAGCTGGTACAGACGCTGAAGTCCACAGCAAAGCTGATTTCATCAAAACATTTGCAACACCTGTTATTTCGAAAAAATGAAACAAACCATCATGACACTGCCTAAAACTGAAGCAGAGTATTTACCCCTCGCTAAAAATATTGGAGGACTATTATTACAATCGGGAACTAAAACTGAAACAACAAAAATATATGAAGATAACATTAGTTATAAAAAAATTACAGGTCAAAAGAAAATCTGAGGAGGTCCGAGCACTTTGAAAACTCCACTTCATGAAAGAATATATCGAACAAAATGATTTAAACTCCTATTTCAACTGAAGACCGATTAGCAATAATTTCTCCAAAAGTGTTGTCAGTTCAACTTGGATTAAATCGAATTAACTTTGTATTTACGTATTAATAGAACTATTTTGAAAGGCGATGTTAGGATTATAAGTCGATGCATATCGATATTTAAAAAGTTAACTTGTTGCAAGTAGTTTTTATTACAACAATTGTATACTTCTATTTCTTTATTTAATAATAAAGTTATCACAAAATTGCAATGTTTTTTATTGCGCAATTATATGTTTAACAACTGATGTTGCTTCTGTATTACAATAAAACCGATATTCATAAACTAGCAAATTTAAGAAATTACAAAAAGTAAGAAAAATCAAACAACTTCTTTTAAAAATACAGAAATGAACAATTTTAGTAAATTAATTTATTACTAACTAGAGATTTAAAAAAAAAATCGTTAGAAGGTTTTTAATTACCTTATTTAATCAGTATGCACACAGTAAGCCACATACTATTGCTATTGCGTTATAAATCCCTGGACTTCCTTTACATTCTAGGAGGTGGATTGAATATCAGCTTGGTGTGTAACCATATTAGAGCGTGGCAATTATTTTTGGAAAGTTTAAAACCATATGACGACGGTTGCGAATTTATATCGTTTCCATGCCCTGGAGGATGGTCAAGTTTCAAAAGAGGAAATTGCTTCCCATCACGATGCACACGTATGTATTAAAATAAAGTTTATTATATACATTATTATCGTTAGTTTGTATTATAATGTATTATTAATTTCGGTTATTTACTATTTTTATCAGTTTTAATAATGTTTTTATTTGTTATTTTATTCATTATTATAATAATCATGAATTGACGTCGCTGAAATAGTAATATAGAGAAAATGTATTCGAAGAAAATTAATAAATACACAACGCTTGCACAGAAATAGAAAAGATGTGAAAAGTCAGAAAAGTATATATCATCTATAGAAGTAGTTCCTTCGAGATTATTAATAATGGCGCAGTCGAAATGCTTTGATACACTAGAAATGTTTCCACAATTACATCCAAAACATAATTATACTATTGGGAAATTTTACCAGTTAGAATAGAAAACTTTGTTACTTTATGAACATAACAACCTTAAACATCTTCAAATGGAAAAGATTGTACCGCCATCAAATAAAAACCTAAATATTTAAAAACCCGATAAAGCAAATTCAAACGAAAATTATGAATATAGAAATTCTTTTAGATGTCGGTAAGTGGAATCACAGATCAAAATAACGTAATTATAACACTAGGTAGCAAAATTAAATTAAAAAATTATGAAAATGAAATTTTAATTATTGTTATCTAACTCATATTCTGAATGTCGTAAAATTTATAAAAATAAGATAAAGGAAAGCATTCGAAATACTTTTAGAATTATTTTATGGCGCAATATATTTACTAATATCATCATCATCGTCGTCGTCGTATTGTTCGTTGCCCAACGTCGTGACTAGCCATCGTACGTTTATTTTACAAAATGGGCTAGCATTCGAGGCACTATTTATATGCGACGCAGATGCATGTGCATATGTGTTATACGGAGACTCCTGCCACTGACTTCTCCGTGATAATTAAGAATTAAATATTGATGAAAACTTTCTATGTCGCGTGTTGGTTTCGAACCCCCGAACGTCGAGTTGACAGTCGAGCACTCTAGCAACTACGCCACCGCGATATATAAAGATCAACAAAATTTAATTCGAACCAATTAAGTATATACAATCACTTCACATTAATCGGTCCGTATGACTATGTGTTAGATTAGCATGGGGATTGGAAAATAAGACAAAACGATAGTTACAACATACGTCTTATTTAAGAGTTTAATTCAATTATATTTTAATACTACAACTGATTTGATATGTCTCTTTTTCTCCTACCAAACACGCAAAAAATTTGCGATCACACTTGTCTTAAAAAAAAAAAATCTATTAACAATATTCAGAATGCTCCTAATAATATTATACCGCAGAAAATATTAAAACCAGCGCACATACTTTATTATTATTATAGGAACTATAAATTAGGCTAAACTACATACAATGAAAAACCCTTTAACGTCAATGTGTTGATCACATTTAAATATTTACAAACATCCGTGTTTATGACGCATATGAGACACAAGCCCGGTATGATTGACAGTTTGAAAAGGACATATTTGACAACGAATATCAACATTGCTGACATGTTCAGCACATTGTATATCTTTGTTAACAGTTGCTTTCGCACATTCAGTTACCAGTTTTGTCCACAGCTTCCGATCGTGAACTATATTTTCCCATCGTTCTATCTTGGATTTAATATCGATCTATCAAGATTCGCAGTCATCACGTCCTTATACCGTATGGTCTCTTCAAAGTAGTTACATCCATCTTCTAGAATTGCATATATTATTATTTTCAGAATACCTTCTGGATTCATTCGTATTTCAAACGCTTCTTAACGAACAGTAGATCTATGGAAGGAGTTGATCTTATCAGTAATTTTGCGCTCGATATGTGATCCATCCCAAGAATTTTTCGAAGGAACCGCTGATGGCATTGGCCTAGTCTCTTAATATGTTTCCTCATTATAGGCCATACGCAATTAATTGATATAAATACCGAGATAAAACGGGGATGTGTTCTTGCACCTACACTGTTCAATTTTTATACGAGTATGGTATATCGGATTTTTAATGAACGTTGTACAAATAAAGTTTCGGTACGATAGAGGCTTATATAATCCGACTAAATATGGATCGAACAGTAATTTGCTGTCAAAAGCCTGCAATATGCAGGTGATTGCGTATTAGTCAGCAAAAATACAAATAACCTACAATATACCTTGGAATGTGGAAACTGTGTATAATGATTTTGCCCCACCTTCAATTTCGATAAATTGGATATCTTTCAAGTTAACAACGACGGAAGACATATTCAACTAAACACGATTAATTTACGGACAGTAAATTCATTCAACTACTCGTATAAATACACACACACATATATATATATATATATACATATTTCGCTCGCATATACAATTGTATGGTACATATATAGATATCGTCGTTCTGCCAGACTGCTTATTGTAATACCGTGCGGAATTAAAAAACGCAGTACAAAAAGTGAATAAAATTAATTATACATCATTTATATTCGACTATTATCAGATACGATGAAGCGTAATTGATATTGCAAAGCATATAACTTACGCAATATACGAGGCTAACGTTATTACTTTCTTTGGACTTCCTGTATTACATTTTTTACTTCCTCATTTCTTAAAATATTATTCGTGTTTCGTTCACAATTTTTTTTTATCCGCATTATTAATTTTACGACTATCGGATATATATTTTCCGCGATTCAGTGGACGAACCTGAAAACGGAGTAATACCTAATTAATAATTAAATCACATTCCTAATTTGTATCATGATATAACGTATATAGATATCGATTAAAATATAAAATACTTAAATTTAGTATTTTCTTTTTCTCAAATGTTATCTGAACTTCAACTTTATCTTATTTGGTATAAATTAATTGCAATCCTATATCCAGAATTACATCAGTATCAGGATTGCTGTAGAAAAGTACAAACCTATCGTTGACGATAAAATAGATTATCATCTTTCGTTAAAAACTCGATTATTCTTCTAGTATATATAAGTTTATTAACGACTGCATTGTAGTTATAAAGCTACAATCCGACATATCAAATTTTTGAAATTTCCTATTGCAAACTTTTTTCGGAGTCCAACAACTAGTTAAATACAAGAGATATATGCACATATACACACGTATATACGAATACATTCATATATTAATATAATGTAATTTAGATAATAGTTCAAGTTTATGAGAAATTTTCAGCGTGATGTAGTAAATCAATGATCAATTGATGTAAATCGGCGGGTGGCTCATTAGAATCTTATGTTATGAATACATCAACACAATTTTTCCCTCTCACTCCTCTCTCCCTACATATATATATATATATATATATATATATATATATATATATGTGTGTGTGTGTGTGTGTGTGTGTGTATTTATATCCAATATATATATTTTATATATATATATGTAATCGTATAGGTGCGATAGGGATATATACTGTATTTCAAAAAATTTGAGCGTACTTTGTAATTGGGTTATTGAAAAGATTCAGATTTTTTTGAGAAAATGTTTTTTCTATATATTTACCTTATTTAAATAGTTTCTTAGTCTTAGAACAACATCATTGAAATTATGACCTCAGTTTGAATACATTTAAAAGTCTCAAAACAAAATTTTCATAAACTTGCACCCTATATAAAATTATATTAACAGATAATTCATTAAGACTAAACACCCGGAAGGGATTTATTAGCCATATTTATTCTGTTCTCTTATTGGAGAAAAAACAACTACATAATTATATAATAAAATCAATAAAATCTCTAAAAGCGTGTGAAATATGAATGGTCTGTAGAGGGCTGTAAATATCATGGGCCCCCAAAAAATAAAAAAAAAAAAATTGAAAGAGTACTTTTCCCAGCTCAAGCAGAAAAAAATAATTTTAGAGGCAATTACATAACAAAACTAGCAATCTCGTACATCTAAAACGGGGAGAAAGTTATATATTCCTTGCAAAGAAGTATATTATGATGAAAAATATGCAACGGGGGAACAGATTAGGAAAAATCTCCAAAATTACACATCCAGCAATTTGTTCTGTCATTAATTGTATACTTATAAAATTTATTAACGCCAAAAAGCTCTGGCAATTAAATTATGTATAATGATTATAGCGAGTTATATATATTTTAAGTCAAATCAATACACTCCATCAAATACATTTTTAGTGATAGTATTTAAATTATACATCTAAAAAAAAAACAGATACCTTAGTTCAATAATAATGGAAGATGCGATAATGAAATAATTTCTATAATAACACAAACAACATTCGCTTTTATTAAAAAGAGATCATTGTTAACATCCAAAAACATAAGTGTAGAAGTATGGGGAAAGATTCATAAAAGTACACATTTGGCGCATGCTTCTACATATTGCACAAAAGCTGAACAATAAATAAAAGAAGACAAGCGATTAGAGGCATTATGAAAAATTAGATAACTGGATATAATTAAAAAATCAATGAATACAATTTTTAAAGTTACGCCGTGTACCTATAAAAATCACAATGTAGATAAAAACGAAGTGACTTACGAATATATTGTCCATAACAATCTTTATATCATAAATACTTATTAACCGCAATGAAGCTCTATTAAAATATTTAGTTATCACTTTATCAGTTAGATAGGGTGATGATTATCTAAGAATCATGGTAAAAAACAATGAATGAAAAATACATGTACATTTGCAATTCATTAGAGTTAACATTACCACGATATTCAGTGATACAACAATTGAAACCCTGAAATAAATTAATAATTATTTACACATTTTTATTTTTTTTTTAAATAAAGGAAACCACGTACTTCTCTTGATTTAGTTCTGACAGAAACAAAAAGAAAATCTTCATATAAAATATTATGAACACTTGATTATTTAGACTACCGAAGTAAACAAAAATTGGTTATGTCAGTAAATTATAAAAACCACTTACTTTATAATACTGATAACCAAATGACTTAATTTTTCAGCTAATACATGCGCTAAGATGGGTTATCCATCAAATGTCAATAAAGTATTGGGACCTTTGTATTTAGTCACCAGAGATTCG
The DNA here is from genome assembly GCA_032883995.1 of Coronaproctus castanopsis. Taxonomy (NCBI): domain Eukaryota; kingdom Metazoa; phylum Arthropoda; class Insecta; order Hemiptera; family Monophlebidae; genus Coronaproctus; species Coronaproctus castanopsis. The sequence continues at coordinate 132,385,546 of CM065052.1, read as the reverse complement.
GCTCCATTTTGTGGTAAGATACGTATTGTAAAAATAAATAATTTCTTCTATTACATGTGTCTGTGGGATATGTTTGGAACAAGAAGCTAAAATTTAGATATTTCATTAGACAATACGATAAAATCATTATACTTTGTTTAAACAATATATAGCGATGGTGATTTCAAATATTCATTGCCGCACCTGCTAAATATTTTTATTAGAAATAAAAATGAAACATAAATTAGAACAGTTATCCGATATTAACCAACAAAATTGAAATACTGATATTAAAAAACACATTTAAACGTTTTCTGAATCTATAAGAAAATATATGACAAAGAGCATAAACAGTTCTACATAAGAATAATAATTAGAGATTTTTCAAAATATTACTTATGTAAGTTCTTCTAATAAACAGAAGAAAATTATCGAAAAAAAAAATATGTGTACTTTTTATGTTGATTATTTTCTGCATATCAAATAATATATATACCAACAAAAATTTAAACAATTTTGTCACTGTATCTTTTCAATCAATGAGTATTCTTTAATGTCAATAAACGTTATCTAAAAATTAAATATAATGCAACATATCCTTTCAATCAATTTTTCTATAGAATTTCTTTATTCATAGGATATCAACTGAAAGCAACTGTTATACTTTCAAAAGCAGTACCTAAATCAAGAGGATACATGCATTTATCACTTATCTCGCACTCAGAGCATATACATATACAACTTTATTCTGAGTAAGTATATTATTAATATCTGGTATTTAATAATGTATAATTTTGGCTGCATAATTCACATTTTTATCGTCTTAAATATTTTATAAATTATGGGAAAATAGTTACTGTATTTTGAGTCGATTTTATCTCATACTTACTTTAGCGTATGCTTCTGAACATGGGACAAAAATCATCCTACAGGTCAAAATCTAGCTGTTCGTCACATTCTTTGGAATTCTGGATAAAATCCTTCAGCTTGTTCAACCTGTCTGCAGCACTTTTCTTGGGCATTCTGTTAATACATGGTTAGCAGTTCGAGACTTTGTTCCACAGTCACATTTTTAAGATGCAGCATTTGGCCTGTTCTTCCACATTCAGTTCATGTACAATTCAACTTAGTCCAAATTTTTCTAAATCGTCTGAAACCAAGTGGTCTGATATTAGGGTGTTCAATAAGTTAATTGACATTAGAGTTGCTATCTTGTCATGTGCCTATTACGTTAAAATATTTTCTGATGAGATCTTCTGCTAATACATGTGGTGGTTTCCTTGTTTTCGTCGTGATGAATTAGGAGAGTTTTTCTTTCATTATTGCTTCTTTTCTTCTGATGTGTGGTGGGGGTTTTGTTGGTTAGGACTGGAAGCCAAACGGTTGATGCTGATTTTATTGTTCCTCATATCATTCACATGGTTGTATTTAGCTCCGTATCTACTTGTCTGCTGTTGATCAATAACAGAGCTACATGTTTGGTCATTGAGTATGATAATTTTGTTCTGCAGTGTATCACTGTATTTGCACTCAAAGTTGTGCTAGTCAATTCAAGAAGGATGCCATTTACAGTTCTAATCTTTGCTGTAATGATTTCTAGATGTTCCTTGTATGTTAAAGTCCTTTTGAACGTCACACATAAATATTTTGGTGTGTATATATATTGTAGTTTTTTTACTATCAATGTTTATGTAGAATTTCATTTTAGATAGCTAATTGTTAAGATGGAAGAGAGACAACTGATTTACCAATGTTAAGGATAAGCTCCATTTATTAAAGTATTTCACCATATCCTTGAGATTCTTCCCTAGACTGGTTTTTGAGTTTTTATATTATTATACTGAAGTGTCAATGATATATCATCTGCATAAATAAATTTCCCTGCAGCTGTTCTTGTTAGATCTGTGATGTGGAGATTGAACAATATTGGCAATAGGACTAATCCTTAAGTGAGGTCAGTATTCAGTATCTTCTTTCTACTTTCCTTTCATCAGTGATGATTGAGAAGATTTTTCACTTATCATGTTATTCAACGGCCTATGAAGTTTAGTCTTAGTACTAGTTCCAAGAATCTTGTAAGGAGTTCTGTGTTCCATAATGTATCACCTACAGAAGAAAAGAGAAAAGTTGATAAATGCTACTAGAGTTTTTTGATTTTTTTATAACCCTTGTTTGAATTATATTTTTTAGTTTAATGCACTTTTGATTCTTTCATGGATCATCTTTTCAAGAATCGCGTAACTTATAGCTCACTAGGTTAGTTTAAACTTTCACAGGTTTTGTATCTGTTGTTATTTTTGTATTCTTGAATATTGGAAGATCGTTACTGTCTATGATGTTCATGAAAAGTCTAATTATCCGTTCATTTGGTTTCTTTCCAAACTTTCCAATAAAGTCTGGGAATATTTCATCCTATCAAGCAGCTCTCTCAGTTTTGATCAGTTTGATAGCTCTTGCGATTTCAGAGATATTAACTGGGGTTGCACAGATTTTGTCTTTATCTGCTGCTGTTTTTGACTTGTTTATCTTATATCTTTTTTTTTTTTTTTAATTGCTTATCTATTTACTTTTTTTATAATCTTGTTTGGGCTCACGAAATAGTCATTTATTGTTGCTGCTTTGCCATCAGATAGCTTCTTAAACAAAGACCATGCACTTCTACTGTATTTTTGAAAATTAATTGTTCCATTGTATATGTTAATGTTTGATACCCCTGGCTACTCAATTATGTTGTATTCTATTCCATTGTTAACCTTTCCTGCATTGATAAATGTTCATTTAATATCATTTTTTTAAAATGTAGCAATTCAATGACTTTTGTTGCATGCTGCAGTTGCAAGTTTATGTCCACGCATTTTAGCACACTGGTATAGCTGATTTCTATTAACAGCACGTAGTTCTTGCAGGAGTAATATAATAGCATCTATCTCCTGAGATAACTTGTGCAGCAGGATGTCGCTTTTCACTCTGCTTACTCCTTCTATACATTCAATATGATTTTGATTTGATCTTTGGTCAAGTAGCCCTGAAAATGGATGTTTCAAAGTGGTCTCCTGATCATTGGTATATTTGTCCATATGTAAATACTATGAACAGATTACTAACGCCATATTCTTATCTATTTTATTGTTATGACAAGGATGTCATAAAGACAGGTCCCGCTTCCACTTATGTGTACTATGTTACATTTACTATCTCTTTTACTTAACAACACGTGTTAAATATATGTTCTTTAAATTTATAGGATTTAACACCTTTATAATTTTATATATAAATTTACAATGTCTAAAATGAAATATTTGTTAAGTATTTTATAACATTTCAATGAGCCTATAATATTTTGAACGTATATTGTTAAAAACTTCTTTTTTATTATTAAAGTGTTTAATAACATTAAACATTATATTATATTGTATGTTATTTCGCTATATTCTAAATCATTTCATTTTTTTGGTAAAATTATTCTATATATGATTATGTTGTTACAATGGTATAACCAAAATACTGCACCATATTTTTGTTTCCTGTTCGGTTATCTTCAATTCTTTAACACCCGTGCAGAATATTTAAATCAATAGTATATGTTTGATTATTAAAATACTATGTTCCATTATGTCGTGAAAAAGATAATGGCCGATGAAAAAGAAATTATATATATATATATATATATATATATATATATATTGTTATTTATATTGTAAATCGTATTTACAGATATAGAGATGAAATACAAGGAGGATATTCTTTTCACGGTTTAACAGCAGCTAAATATGGTACAATATCGCCAACGCTTACGAACAATCTTACTGCTCAAGTAAGCTGTAATCGTGTAACAACTCAACAGCCGAATAAAAACACGGTTCACACATCTACAATTTCTATAGATGAAGTTATCATACAAAACGTACACGGAGATGTGTAAGTCATTTATAATTTTAGTTTTTTAATTCTTTAGATAAACCAAAATTTTGTTTATTAGGAAACTGGTTGTGGTAAGAATTTTGATATATTTTAATACTTGATTCGTGATTTTTAAGTTACAATATAGGTTTATCTGTTTCATGAACGTTATAAATATAAATCTGTTGAATTGTGTTTTACAGATGGAAATATACTCAAGAAAATACAAGCTTGATTAACGTAAGCGGAAGTAATACTGATATTGTTACGATAAATTTAATTCATCACTGATCATAATCAACACATTTTTTGAAATCTCTAGCTTCGTGTTTTTTGTGCGCGTTAAACATATACTTAAATTTTGAAGATACACTTGCATGAGATGAGTATACGATTTCTAAAACTTGATACCTAGTAATATTTGTAAAAATTACTACTAGGACATTTGTATTGAATCAAAAGTAGTGACTCGAGGGATTTAAAAATTAATAAATTTTAACACGCTTTTTTTATGAACTAGTCATTAGCTCAAAATGAGAATTTAAATTGCACACCTTTGCACAAAAAATTGAATTTGTGTTGTATCGATAAAAAAGAGTAAGAAAAGAAAAAATTTAACTACTTAAAATAACTTTGGAACGGTCAAATGATAAGCCAATTAGTTAATTATCAAAACTTGTTATATTTTATGGTTTATAACAATCAGACATTTATGATTTCAATATATTTAATGTATTCATATATGCATGTTTAAAGGTTTTTAACGATTTAAACTGCAAAAATATATGTATAGGTATTTCCTTCAATTATAGAATCATGTGGTTTACTAAAATTTTTAGTTGAAACATGATTGCAATTGATAAAAAATAACTGAAATTTTAATGTTAAATATTACACTGTAAATGTCAGATATTGTAATTTGAATCTATAAAATAAAGCAGCTTAGTCTCATCATAATTTTAATATTTGTTTTTAAATACGAAAAGTTCAAATTGATTATTGGTGAATACAATACGACTGACGTTACAATAATATCATACGTATATATTGGAAGTTTGTTCTTCGTCATACATACAAAAATTATTTTATATGTAACTGGTCCGCCTTTAAAAATGTAAAGTTGCAGCCTATGTAAATTTAGATTTATAAGTTCAGATTTATCCAAGTATTAGTTGTTAATGTTGTTATCATAGTGCTTTATATACTATAAGTTCGTAAAATACAGTTATGTAGAAAAAACTTTGTTTTCATAATTTCATATATTGTTAACAACATAAATAATGCAAAAGATATATCAAAGATGTTCTGTATAAAATAACAGTAATATTAATCTTCGACATTAAGCATTTCTTTAGTGCAAGTTGCCAACGTTTATGATTTATATGTAATTATAAATCACAATGTTAAGAAAGTAGATTAAAAATCAGCAGCAAATACACACTGATGCATATTTTGAGTGTTCTGTGTTCATAATATAGAACACATCACGTTTAATATTGTACATGGTTCAACAATGCATTCGTAAGTCTTTATAAACTTACAAATATATGTCGACGGTAGCTTTTAAAAGAAAAAGATTGCACCGCGCTGTTTCTAGATATAGGCATACTGTATCAGGTTGCATCTTTAATTACACAAACAAATGAACTGTAATTTTTAAGAGAAGTGGTAATGTTTAAATGCATTTTCCATATTATCCCCAAACATATCCCAATTAACCTTCAGAAATTGCATCTCTCTTTTTTAACTGAATTTATCATTGGTATGCTAAAACTGTCCATGCTGCCACAATTATGAGTGAAATTTCAAAAGACGTAATTTATTTTAAAACCGTTATTTACGAAATCTAAAATTTTTCAGCGCATCGGGAGTAACTAATTTTGTAATAGTTTTCATAAAATAAAACACGTGAGTTGTATGGTTATCTAAACTGCAAATACCTGAGAAGTAATTTGGTTAGTTGTAAACATACGTAGGAATTTAATGGAACCAATTTGTAAACTCTTGAGAAGGATAAGACGGTTATAGTTGTAAGAGTTAAACCGCTTGATGAAAATGATGATTCCAATGTGAGTACCGATTTTATAACAATTTATTTTGTATCATTATATTTTTTAGCAAACTTTGAAGAAAGGTCATCAACTAGGCCGTGAGGCTGATAGCACAGTATGTTTAGTAGATTGAAAGAAAAGATTTCACTCCCAATGGAGAAGAGACCTCCAATAGGACTTTGTGGTTTGGATGCATCAGTGGAATCATGACATTTAATTAATATTGAATCGATACTTCTTTAAATATTTAAAACTTTATACAATATATGACTGAGCGTTGATAACTTATAAGAAATACACGCGTTAAAAAAAATTTACCGATCGAAAGAAATGTATAGTAAAGTTTAAATATCTCACAAGAATCTAATTGAATGAAATATAGTTTTTAAAACTTTAAATAAAACTGTTGGCTCTTTTCATATATTGTTTTTCTGACGTATTTTCACATTTTCATGTGCAGACTTTCAATAAAAGGAGAATTCATATGGCACTCAGTGAAAATCCAAGTCCGCTAATATCACGAATATCGACAACACATCTTCCAGATAACCCTGTCAGAGACTTAAGCATATTGACCATGCGTCATTGAAGACAAACAGAGCAATCTGTTCAGTCTACCCCATTTTCAATCATGTATCTCACTTAAATATTAATAATAAACTAATAATCTACAAGTCAATCATTAGGTCTATTTTAACATATTCTTGTCCAGTTTGGTCTTTAGTCTCAAATGCTAGTTTTAATAAACTGCAGTTAGTCCAAAATCGATGTCTTAGATGTATCCTCAATGTCCTCGTATACAATAAAATTTCATATATGCATAGTGCTCTGCAGGTACCATATGTAAAAGACTATATCCTTAAACTAACCCAAAAAAATTTTCTCAGTTGTAGTGCGCACCGTAATAATTTACTACCAGCAATAGGAAATTACGATTCCAGGGAACTAAGTATTAGATATATACGAAGTATAAGCATCGACGCATTAAACTTAATGTATTATTCTCATAACGTTATAATTTGTTTGCTTTCGTTTCCATTACTCATAAATGACATTACATATGTTAAAACCATGTACATAATAATCACCATAACCCAAAACGTTATCAAAGTACTACTATTTCTTAAGAAAATAACTCTATAAACAGTGTTACCACTAATACGTACCATACATATTCGTTTATAATTATACCTATATTTATTATTTTTTAAATTACCGCTTTTCATTTGTGATGTTTTTTTCCATCAACACTATTTATATCTTGTATATTTATTATTTACCAGTTTATATTATTAGAATTTTTACTTTCATAAATGGAGAGGGCATTTGTTCCGGTACAATTATTAAATATTATGATAACTTTTTTAATATGATGCCAAATATACGCGTTTTTACATTTAAAAACGGTTAATGTCGGGATGCATTTACGTCATCATAAAATGGAGGAAGAATAAATGATCACTAAAACAAAACAACATTGTCCATTGGGATATGTTGTTTATCTGATATTTTTCTCTTTTTTTTTCGCAGTTGTGTTTATAATCTTCATATAGATTGGTACACAAAAAAGAAAAAGAAATTGAACAATTCAAATGCTCTTTAAGCAAAACATAAAAAAAACTGAAATTACATTTTGAATAATTATTCATTGCAAATAAAAAGATATAAAGCAATATGTGTACCATTGATTTAACCCAAAATCAAATTCAATAGATACTAAAATTTCATATGTTTATTTGCTTAATAATTGAGTTTTTTTTTGTTTGAATCAAAAATTCTTCGACTCTATTGCGCGTAGAATAAGTAGTCACATTTTTGCATTTCAAATAATTTATAATCTATAGTTCACTTTATATAGATACCTTTTAAACAGTCTTCTCCCAATAATGGGTTTAAAATCATTGTAAACTTTTGTACAATGTATGATTATCTTATATTTTTGTTGTACGAAATAATTCACACAGCGAATCAAAAGAATATCACAAGATTCATCGTAAAAAACTGATTTCGTTTCGTTGTATTTTAATATGTATACTTGTTTTTATTCTTAATTAGGGTGCATACATGGACAGTACTTACATAATTTGTAATTACAATATAATATAATGAGTGCGATTACTTTAAACAAGAGCCTATGTATCTACATTGTATAATAGCGGAGTGATGGTATATTAGTTTTATATAACGTAAGATTATTAGTTATATGTGTCAACGAAAGAAGAAAGAAACCGACATGTTGAAAAAATGGTATTTCGCTAACTTATATAGAAATTAAGAAAGTTTGAATTACAATAAATGAACATCAACAACAGATAAAACATATGAAAATATGATTTTAGTCATTACAATAAATTTCACTAAACAAATTAATATAATTCTAAACGTACACAAGAAATAAACATTAATTTTTTGCCTTCGAAACCTCAAAACATCGTTTATTCATAAAATCAGCAAAAATAATATGACACAATTAAAATTGAAAATTTCACAATTTTTCAACTTGTTCTTTGGAAAATGGAACTTAAATACATGTAACTAAAACAAATATTTTGTAATGCACGTATAAAAATGGCGCAGGATAATTTTTTAAAATTCGAAATAAATATACGAAGTGTGGTTTAAAGAAAATTTGAACATTGAATAGCAAAATAACGAGGGAAATTAATGTTTTTTTGACATTGATCCACAGTATTAAATATAATTTTTTTATCGTATATGAAAATGTATCCAGAAAAAAAAAAATATTAAGTTGATCTTCAGGAAGATGAATCACTTTTAAATATGTAAAAGTAATGTACCTCACATATCTAATTTAATGGTGTGGAATTTCGTTTCATAAATTTACGGAGTTATGACCAAAAATATAAGTTTTGACAAATATCAGGTGTATGCACCTCTAATTTTTTTAGAAACAAATTTTTAAATATTTTGATCGGGTATTTTTTCGATTAAAACGTATTCTCCAAAGAGGTACATAAATCGAAATGGTACCAGAGATATATAATTTTAAATTATATTTACGAGAAAATCTCTAAACTATTAATGCAATCAAGCTGAAACTTCAACGCGCACTTAGATTTGTATCACAAAAAATTTTATGAGGTATACTTAGGTCAGGCCCAAAGTTTTTCGTGATTAGACAACTTCCAATTACATGTGTATAGAAAATTTCATCCAAATTGTAATAGCCATTTCAGAGATGACCATATATATAAAAGAATTCCTCCTTTAGATGAGTTACCGTTTTATAAAATTATTAGAAATGCTGTAAATTATAATTATCTTTATCTTTAATTTTGCGAAGATTAAATTGTTTTTTATTATTAAGTAACAAGCAAAGGTCTATAATAAAATTAAAGGAATACTTAAAACTTAGGGCGATATGTTTAAAAAATTTTGTTCGTAAGCTACCGAAATTCTTGTAGTTTGGAACCCGTATGTGTCAGTAGTTGTTAAATCACCTTATTAAATAATTTTATATTTACATCCCTATTATCCACACAAAAGGAATTGCTTTATTTAGATTTAGTGTAGGAATAAGTAAAATGCAAAGCTCATCTCAGTTGCAGTTATCTCAAATGTTTTTTTTTTTACTAATTATAATTTTAACAATTCAAAATTTTATTTATGTGTCCTTTTAGAATATCGCAACACTTTTTACGTGTTAATATTTTGTTGCAAAAATTAAACGTTTTAATTTTTAGGTTTGTTGTTTTACTATTTTCATTTTTATGATGCACCTATAAATAAAAAATTCACCATTTTGATTTTGAATAATTATTTTACATTTTCTTATATATAGGTATCCTTACTATTAACAGAAACGTTAATCTTAGTCCCAGTAGCAACTTTTTAACCTTGTCTAATAATTTCATACCCGTCAATTTTTTTTTTTGTAAACATGGTAAAAATATATTGCAATAAAACATAAGGGGTCTTTCGTGTGTTTGTAAAGAATAACAAAACGAAACCTGCTGACTACTTTCGTGGTTACTCAATACCGTAATTAAAATCAGCATAACTATTGTAAAGAATATGTTTTTCATTCATATCATTTATTTGATTTTCGCAACTCAGGTGTTTGTTTTCCTGTGTAAATTAAGTTTGCAATGTTTAAATCAAAAATATGTTGCACCGAATTGATTCATGAATTTTACATATACTTAAAACTTTTAACTGTAATATATATGAATATACATATAACGTAATTAGACATCCAAAAATATATGAATCGATGATACGATCGTCATAAATGGAGAAGTATTACAACATAATTTTAAAGAATGTTACAAAATCCGAAGCAGATAATCGAAAAAGAGGATAAATATTATCATAAAAATTAATTAAAAATTACAAAAACAATACTAATTTCATAAAAAATGGAAAACAATACAAATGATATTTTATCCTTCTTCGCCGTAAGGTAATTTATTTCTATGGTCATGTTAATTTAATTAAACATAAAGATTGAATCCCAGGCCATACAAGAATACGGACCGGGAGTTCACTTGTGTTTTTTTTCAGTATTTTTTTGTTGATACTTTTACTATATATAGTAAAAAGGTAACAAGAAGAATATAGTAAATGAAAATTCAGAAATAATTTCCAAATGATTTAGTAAAATATAACAAATATTGCCATAATTTTAATTTCTACAATCTGTATTTGGATATTATATTATAAGATATTCCCATTTGTTTTAAAGTTCTTCTGCGACCACGTGACTGATGATTATGGATTATTAATTTTATATTACATGCAATGAGGACATTTTTGTAAATGCGAATATAATTTCCGATAATAAAATATTTCAATAAAATTTCGTAGATTCTCTAAATATCACGATGTGGGTAAATCGGATTATATATGCACTTAAAAAGGAAATATTAATCTAATATATGAATTAGATTTAAAGGGATTATTGCTATGCTTACGTAAGGTAATTCAGTGTGCATTTGGAATAAATTATTGGAAAATTAAAAATACATAAAAAGGAAAGGATAATACGAAAAAATCAACTGAATTTCGTGTCTCTATATATTAATTAAAAAAAAAATGATTAAATTAATATATTTACTGAGAGTACCGTAAACAACTCGATTTATATTGCGGTAGTTCGCGAATAATATAAATAACAAAAATTCTAGAAACAGAAGAAGAAAGAACTTTATTTAAATAGTACGATGTGCTACATGCATGTGCAGCATATTAATGTTAAATATCTGACACCTCAAATTTATCTCAAAACTAGCGCTGTATTCGAGCAGACAATAATAAAATATAATATATGTTTATAAAGGAAAAGAAAAGAAAAAGTTTGCGGGAAGAAATTCTGAAAATCAGAAATTGCTAGTGCTCCGAATTATTTCTAAACGTCATACTCAATATATATATATATATATATATATATATATATATCTTTGTATATACGTTAATACACACACATAATATACAGTTTCCTTGATCGACATCTATACACGAACACACACACAACACACACATATGCACACGATACACGTCGTCGATATTTTCTGACGCGCACACATACGGATATTTATTTTTAAATGTAATACAAGTGTCATCGGTAAATATTATTACAATATATCTGACATTGTGCACGACCCTAAGAACAAATAGTTTTAACCCTTTCAGTCCCGCATTATTTTTTTTTAGAAAAAATTATATATTTCAGTTTATAAAATAATTTTAAAAAATAACTCGACGAGGAGAAAATATAAAGTAATATTTTGAGTATTATATTGTATTTGTATGACGAAATCATTTTTATTGTATTATATAAATATTTATAAAAATGAAACGTTTAATGTCTGAATCAAATGTCGCTTATTATGAAAATATATATTAATCATTTCAGTCACACATCATTTTTAATACAATATTACACACTTCGATGTATAAAATAAATCAAATGACTCGACGAGGTGAACATATAAAGTAATATTTTATTTATAATACAGTTTTTTAGATAATTTTATATAATTTCTAATATTTTATATAAATATTTTTATAATTTAAACATTATGCGTCAAATAAATATCCATTATTATGAAAATATAGAATTTAAAAGTCTCAGTACCAAATAAAAGGCATTGAAAGTGAAAGTATTAAAATACTTTATTTTCTCTAATTAATATTCATCGCCTACATGTATTAAATAAATTGAACAACTTGTATATTTACATATCGCTGAGGTAGTTCTACGATATATTTTTTCTGCTCATATTATCTTTCAATGCACTATTTAGTAAGGGTGATGATATTATTATCTAGGGCTCAATTATTCCATTTAAAATTAACGGTTTATCGATGACTGATCGAACATTTATACTTGATCTTTCCATAAATTATCATAATAGGTCTCCCAACAATAAGGAAACCTACGAAAACAGTTATATTTTATTTTAACAAGTGATAAAAATGGTGGACTAGTAAACTGTGGAATTTATTAAATTAAAATTAGAAAATAATTTAAAATGGACTAGCGAATTTTCTTAAAAGGTTTGGAAAGAGCCAAAGGCGAAAATTATGAATTTGAAAATTAGACTAAAGTTCTTTGAACAATTTTTCTTGACTTGTTAGTAGCAGGCAATTCGTTCGTGAAAATATTTGAATAGGCAATATCTTTCGAATAAAATCCTAAAAAGATTATTTTGAATAAAGGTACGGAATTCCTAATAGAGTGTGTTATGTCGTTTTTTTTTTTTTTTTGGTATGATTTCTGACGAGACTAATAATGATTCACGCGGTGAACTTCAATGGATTCCTTTTTAGATAATGTTTTGCTATTTAATATCGAAACTTCAAGCAAAAGCGCAAGTTGTAAAAGAGCAGAAAAATCATTTTCATGACTTTGTAATAATTGCGCTCTGATGTATTCATTTGATATTCATCGAATGAATTGGGTTTGTAACAACAATTCTGGGTTTTCTACTTCACAATCTTTACAACATATATCACATGTAGTTACATATTGTTTTAATTCCTCAATGTAACTTGAAATCGATTCTGATTGTTTCTGCATTGTAGATAGCAATTTACCATTTTCATTACCAAAGAAAATGGCAACACAAACAGACAATAAAATTTTATCAACAGATACACAGAAGGCACCAACTTCCACTGCAGAAAGTTCAACTTCAGCAACAACCACCACAGACCCTTCAACACTACTGAGAACACTTCCTATGTCAGAATTGAATAGACCTCAACGGCAACGATATGCACCCGGATATTTAAAAGATTGTTTGTAAATAATATTAATATTACAGCGCCTAATGTTTACTAAAATTAAAATGATGTGTGAAAGGCTGTTATAACCAAAACTTATATTACACTATGTGAACAGCTTGAACAGCTTTAGTTGAGAAAAATGATTTCGTCAGATAGTTTTACTTTTTGGTTCTGTCAAGATATATATTATGTGGTGGAATTTTTTCATATTACGTTCACTCAAAAATAAATATGATTAGTAGAAAATGCAGTATAATAAAAAAACGACATAACAGTGTGACTATAAAATGCCGCCTAAATGAGAATTTAATGCTATACCATTATTATTATTATTGTTTTAGTTATGTTAGGTATATATGTACATCCGAATGCGGAAATTTTTTATTATACTCAATTGTAAACAAACATGTGTATATATTTCAGTATATTTGATTGTGTTGATATAATATATATGTGTAAGTATATATGTAGTATTAATATAATAATATTGGGTATGGACAGTTCTTTCCATTTCTATTTTTAGTTTAATATGTATATATATCTCGAAGATATAATAACACTTTAAAGTTTATGTCCGATTAAAAATAATGTTTTTGCTTTTAAATTTATTTAATGACAAAAGAAATACGATATATATATGTATATAAATTTTAATTTTTATTTTTATTTCTCGATTTATTATTGGGCATTAATAACTCACAAAATGAAATCACTCTATGTGGGAGAGGGAATTAAACCGTGAATTGTGTGTTTCAATGAATTAATGTCGAAGGGATTGCAGTTGTTAAAGCCGAAAGTATTCCTAAATAGTCGTTTTGTTCTCAAGAAATATATAAAGCAAAATGATACCATCTACAATGACTTAAAACAACCATACAGTAATAAAGGTGAGAAAAGAAGGCGTGTTATTTTAATATTAATATTAATGATGTTAACCAAAACACTATTGCTACAACTACTATTCTTATTGCGACTTCTATATTATTACTTTGAATCTATAAGGATGGTATATGAACATAATATCTTTCGTTGCTACATTTATTTCCTTTCAACAAATTTATTGGTTTATATTTGTTCCAAACGGAACGGAGGTTATATGCTTTACTCTGAAATAGTCTGGTTTTAAATTCTAAGAATAGAAATAAATACCTTACAGGTCTAATATAGTTAAACGTTCAAATTACTAATGTATTTATTATCGTATACGAAAAATACATAATTATGTACTATGTAGTTATTTGATTTTCTCATGTTTCATGTATTTTTTTATTATTCGATATTTTTATATAACACATAATTTTTTCTTTCCAACCTTCTTGGTAATATTTGCTATTTATTTTATCACACGCAAACATATATACGAGCGCGTGTGAGCGCGGAAAGTACTTTACGTTTAGGGCTTTCATAACCATTGACTTAAAAAATTTGTTATATTTCCAATAATATAAAGAATGTCGCACACTGTTGTTTTGTTTTCATAACCTAAATTATAACATTACAACAATTATTTAAAAATGATAATTTCACGTAAATAAATTTAAAATTTTTTTTCAAAATTTAAAATTAGAACGTTATTTCTTTCTTAATATTATTAAAAATTTCAGTAATTCTTGACTGGATGGATATAAACCTTCAAAATTGTTTTATCGCTTTTTAAATGAGTTTTATAGTTTATAAATTGTGTCCTAAAAAATATATTATCGACGATTTATAATTAAAGTAAAAAAATATCTATGTTTTACGTGCACAGTAAATAACTAAATACTGTTAAAATTATTTAAAATGGCTGTTTATTTTTAAATAATTAATTTCTTTTCTTAGTGTAATATGAAAATTGAAATAACTTTATTTATATAACCGGTATTCGATATTTATTTTTCTATCCATCTATATGTCGATGATAAAACATCCCTACAATAACAACGTACAACAGGGTTGTGGAATGTTGTTTATTTTGAATTTAAACTTATCAGTTAGTCGGGTAATGTAATTAAATATGGTTCACTTGTTAAACTTCAAAAATAATTCGGAGTAAAACCACATGGTAATACGTGAGGTAAATATAATTTATCCGTTAATAATTGTTTAGCCTATAGTTATATAAAAATATCTTTTATGATCAAAGTTTTGTAAAATTTTTATTATTCGACGTAATATAAAAAACCATGACAATATTTGCTTACGTTATAGATATTGTATACTTATGTTTGAGAATAAAATATTGGGAACTTAAAAATCTACACTCTAATATATTATTGAATATATTTTGTTACAAATAATTACAGTTAGCAATTATATATTACGAAGTGTTTTTGTTGAATAATTTATAGGTATGTTATGTAAAAATTACATGTCTGTCAAAGTACCAATAAGTTTTCTATAACCCTGCATTATTTCCTTAGTTACACTAATATTATAAAAAGGAAAGTAAAGAAGACAAAATCTGAAAGGTACAATAAATTATACATAGTTGTAAATTTATTGATATAATATAATGACGATGAAAACAGATTAACGTATTGTGAAAAGTTAATTATAATCAACCCCGATATTTAGGTGTATTACACTCTGCCAGTTTCTGTGACTCAAATGTGATAATATGGGAATCAGCTTGGAAATTGTCTACATGATACACTTTTTAAATGCTTTTTTAATATAAGTTTTGCGATTAGTTTATAAATAAATAAAATTAAATAATTAAATATATGTTCATGATAAAATGCTTCTTATTGTAATGTTGGCAATAATATTTCACAAACACTTATTTTTTCATTTTATTTAAACTTTCAATCGTCTAATTTGAACAAAACTGTCCAATAAGTTGAGTACTTATTCCCTTCAGAATATTTCTTATCATCCTAATTGAAAGTTACGTGAAATCAATGTTTGTTGGTATATATACATAATATAATATTATATTATGTGAAAATGTTTCATTTTATTTGATGTGTACATATTTTTTTGAGATTTTTATAATGGATTTTTTCATATATTATTTATCACTGTTTGAAATATTTAATCATTGCAAATTAACAAAATATTTTCCTAGGATCTAGACACTGATATTTAAAAACCGGTAAATCGTATCAACTGAGCTACATTAATTTAATTATGCTTTGTCGTGACTAATATACAAGTATCTTAATTTATTTAGGTCATTTACCTGATAAGTGCAGATTTTTTGAAAATTTGACGAAATGTGTCATGTAAATAATCATATATTTATTTTCTCTACTAGTGTATCCTCTAAATATCTTACTGGTGTTTGCAAATTGTGAACTTGTATTATATCTATAAATAATCTACTTGGAAAAAATGCTTAAAATATTATCAAACTTTTTTATATCATATCACAGAGAAATGTTTGAGCAATATATTCTATGGAACTAATTTAATTTGTTGTTACTATGTGTACTACAAGTTTATGACGCGTGATTATAATGTAAATCAGTGCATTCTATTCTTTTAATATCTAAATAAATCATTTTGATCGAAGTTAGGAAAGTCACTTATAAAGTACATTAATTAATGTAGCAGCAAAACTTTATATTGATATTAATCATACTCAAAAACCGTAATTGCCTCATTACATGAAAAAATTATCATGTACATATGTGTGTGTTATTGACATCTTGATTAATTTTAATTCTGACGTTTTTTATTTATTCATTTATTTTAAAAACCTTATTGTATATTAATAATAAAGTGTCGTTATATTTCGCAATTTATTGCACAATACGACAAGAAATAATTTTGTTATTGATCACCAATAAAGACAAATGTAAGATAGTTAAAATTATTAAGTACATAAAAACATAATATAAGAAACGTAATAAATAAGTGGTGAAAGAATAATAATAAAAGAGATATCAAGATCGCAAAGGAGATAGTCGAAATCAAAGTAAAAGATGAAAAAATTATAACAAACCGGCTGTGTTAATTTGCACGTAAGATATCACGGATCATTGATTTGGTGATACCTGGGAATAACGAATAAAATTACTTAAGTCTAAGTTAAATTTTATATCATAATAAGCTCTTGGATTTATAATTATTAGAAATTATCGACAAGTGTGTGTTTCAAAAAATAAAAATAGTTTCGAAAATTATTAATTTCATTTAAATTAAGTAAATCCGGTTAAAATACGAGATATTACTGTATATAAAAATAATAATTTAATCTAAAATTTACAATATAAATTCATTAATTAATTTTAACCAAATACAACTGGCAACAACTAGACGTGGTTGGTAACGAAGGCATATTGCCATACGACACGATCAACTGGAAAATATGGAAAACCCTAAATTTATTGCGGCCGTACGAAGGAAAATTTTTAAAAAATCCGGGGAAGAACAAGACCATGAACACTTGTTCATAAGTCCACTACTTGTGACAACTGACAGCTTGTGGCCTGCACAGCTACCATTTTTGGGAAAGGAAAATATAAAGCGTTGTGGATACGATATAACGACCACCAAATACAACTGAATTATATCTGTCCAATGTTGTCTTCGGCGTACGTGCTGAACATCCCATTCGAATGTTAATTGTCCCGAAGATCAATTGTATTTTAAAGCGAACTATTAAAACTAATTTTTAAACTGTTGTTACTGTGTTTTTAATATTTTAAAAGTTATCTGTTTGGACCGTCTTGTTATCCCACTTGATTACCGTTGAAATCTGTTTTTTTTTTTCTACGATTTTATTCGATTACATCAACGGTTGTTAGAGCGTTCGATATTAACGCTGCGGTCGATGCTTAGCCCAGTTCGCCCATAGGGTTTTTCATCATCGCTTGACACTTAATTATCACGTAAAAGGTAGTGGTACCTCACTCCGTATAACGTCGCTTGAATGCTGGACCATTTTGTACGCAACAAAAAATATGGTACAATGAGCTAGTCATGATGTTAAGCAATGAACAATTAATGTATTTGAATATATATTCATGTTCTCCGTTGTGTGAGATACTGTTGAGTAAATCTTTGAATCTACGTCTGTTATGTTTTGAATTTTTTCTGTCTACAGTAAATTTTACACATTTGAATGTACCAGATAATTTTTCTTAGCATAAGTGACATTTGCTATTATTTATTATTACTATCTTTGTTACATCGTACGTTATCAAGTTACGCCTTGTTCTTAGATGTAATAGAATTTTAACATAATATACTGAATAATATGTTTTATTAGGTCACTATTTAATCGGTAAATTTTTCTGTATTTGGTCACAATATTTTCCAATTTATATTTCCCTAATATATCGTTTATTCATTTGTTCGATTCATGAATAACGGTTTGATCAACCAAAACCCGAAAATTACGAATCCTTTTTTGACATAATTCAGCAAGCATAAAAAAAATCTATACCACGAGGTGCATGTCAAGTTTATATCACAGATATGAAAAAACCCTCAAAGAACAATATATGAAATAAAATTCAATACAACACTTTTTGATAATGATATATTAGAATTCGGAAATATCTTAATAAAGGAAATAGTTAATGAACGATGCAAAAACTGGTGTGATACTATGGAAAGTTTACACTTCAGTAAGGACAGCCGCAGAACCTGGCAATTATTTAAGAAGTTAAACAATGAGGAGAATGATCAATTAAACTCGCCGAAAGTAACAACTAATCAAGAGTTGCTTACCAATTACTACTTGGTAAAATAAAATGCCGGTAGAAAATGAAGTCTATTCGAGGTAAAGGAAGCTGTAAGGGTGTCCACAAAATATGAAATCGGCTGGTGTCGATGGCTTGTACACTGCAGACCTAAAACACCTTGACAAGAAAGCAACAACCTAGTTACAAGAAATGTTCACTAATTGTATTAGTAAAGCAAATATTCCAATATTATGAGGCAGTGCACATGTAATAGCTCTGCAAAAATCTGGTAATGATCCTACTGATTCAAAGAACTATCGACTAGTTTATCTACTTTGTCATCCATGGAAAATTTTTGAAGTAATAATCCTGAATCGTATAGGTGAGAAAATTAATGCAAAGCTTATAAACCAATAAGCTAGTTTCAGAACTGGAAAATCATGCATTGGCCAAGCCTCGCGATTAACTCAACACATGGAAGATGGATTTGAAAAAGGAAATGTAACTGAAGCACTGTTCGTCGATTTAACTGCAGCTTTCGATACAGTCTGTAATCGTACACTGGGATAGAAAATTTATGAATCAACTAAATATTACAAATTAACAAAAACAATATCAATGTTATTAAAATACAGACGTTTCTATGTTGCACTAAATGGTAGGCATAGTTCTTGGAGACGAAAAAAAAGCCCTACCACAAGGCACGGTTTATTTAATATATATATCAACGATCAACTGGTAGGAAGCACAACACAACACTTTCTATATGTTGACGATCTTGCATTAACAGCGCAACATAAGACCTTCCAAGAAGTAGAAAAATCTCGAAACCATATGGCAAATAAACTTGATACATAATATAAAAAAAATTAAATGAGTTTAATTTAGCAAAAACGCAAAAATGTGTCTTCCACATTCGTAACAACCAACCTAAATGTCAGCTGAAAATGAAGGGAATAGAATTACAGCAACCGATCATTCTAAATATCTACGAATTATACTGGATAGATCCTTGATTTACAGAAAACACTGCGAAATAACGAAGATGAATGTTGCAGCTAGGACAAATAGTAGGCAGTAGCTGGAATGTCAATCCATACGTGCTACAAACAACCTCATTAGCATTTTGTTACTCTGTTGGAAAATATGCGTGTTCTGAAAAAAAAAGGTGAATGTAGGTTTAAATCAAGCTTTTAGATTGATAATCAGGTGTTTGCGATCAACACCGTTTGGGAATTATACGAGCTTAGTGGTATCGCTCCACCAGATATAAGACGAGATGTGATTGCAAGAAAAGAAAGATTGAAAGTTGAAAATGATAACCGCTACCTATTTAGCAGAACCGCGATTAAAGTTCAGACATAGTTTTCTAAGAACTGTCGAGCAACTGGAAAACATTGCGGACTTAGCAAAACATCAAGCATGGAACAGAAGACAGTTGGGAAGAATAAAGAGTGAATCGTTTCTTAGCGGCAACCAATTAAAATGCAGCCTTTGGAAAACATTTAACCAACTAAGAAGTGGGGCAACGCGAAGTACGTATAATAATTTGAAGAAGTAGAGTATGACAGACTGCAATAAATGCAACTGCGGGGAAGTGCAGGATCATGATCACCTATTCAATTGTTCCTTGGGTAGTAAATATGAGCCGAAAAGCCTATATGAAATAATTTATGAGAGATCAGTAGTTTTTCTTGAATATTCGACATCATTTGGGATGTAAGTTACTCAGTTACTCAATTTATACTTTTTATAGTAGTTACAGTTTTTGTGGTCGACCGGATACGCGAAAAAAAAACTCGGTATGATAACTAAAGTACAATAAGCATTAATGTGATATAAAATTAGAGATACGATTGTGAAATAAGCAAAAAATTAGTATTTAAAAAACTATTAATTTTTTAACTCGATTCGACTTAATTCATATATATATATATATATATATATATATATATATATATATATATATATATATATATGTATATATATATATATATATATATATATATATATATATCACTAGCGGCTCGTGGGTTTTTGAAGCGGAGGGGCTGAAAGTTTTACCTAGTTAAAATTTTTTTTTAATAAAAAACATAAAATTCTTATTTTCTAAACAAAAATAAAATTTAGAGTCGGCCATTCTAAGAAAATTTTAAAAAATGTGTAATTTCAAAGCACTTACTTCAAAATTTATTTGTATATGAAGTCCATACGACGGTTTTTCATTTTCGCAAACCGGTCAGTTACCTTGCTGTGGAAGTTAGGAATTGTATCGATAAGAGTTTTCTCAATACTTATCATGGCAAGCGCAGAAACTCTGTCTTCCAGCATTGTACTCCGTAAATATGTTTTAATTCTTTTCAAGGAAGAAAAACACCTTTCCGCTTCAGCAGTTGTCATAGGAGACGTTAACAAAATTCTCATCAAAACATATACTTCACCGAGTGTTTTGTAAATACCGGTGTTTCGAAACAATTGGTGGAGTTGCGCAACTCCCGATGCAAGGGAAAATTCTGAATTTCTTTCGTATAGAACAGAAAGTTCAGTTTGCAAACGATTTTTATTTAGCATGGGATATACCTGGCAAGTTTCGTTAAATTCTTGAGAAGGAAATTGCCTGCAGTACGTTTAAAATTTCTCTTGTAACAGCAACTTTCCTGCAGATAGATGACCAGTAAATTCGAATCTAACCCTAGCTTGCATACATATTGTGTCACAAACTTCTTTGACAGCAGCGTTTCGATTTTCATCACATTTCTTCTTACGAGATACGGGCATAGAATCAGTATTTGTGGACACCAAGTTTTCGAAATTCGTTTCTTTGATTAAAGAAATTGCGCGATAAAAATTTTCCAGTGATGAAATAGCGCTCGAAGAATTAATGTTGCGATTTTGAAATGCATCGTATAGTAAATCGACGTGTGGCATAATAGGATGGAAGACGCCAAGCCAAAATATAAAGTTGTTGTCATTGAGAAGACGAAGAAGACCGGTTGCTTCATTAACCGTTTGGGTATTATTTGAATTCTTCAATTTTTCGAAACATTCTTTCAGCTGTTCAATGTTTTCAAAAACTGTATTTACGACTCTTGAATTGAAATTCCATCTTGTATCGGAACCACGTGGAATTCTTCTTGACATACAATTTTCAAGCTCAGCTAATCTCTGAGAAGAACGCAAAAAAAATGCTGGAATTCCTGACAAGCTACTAAAAAAGATGCGTACTTCTCTATTAGTTGAAACTGATTTACTCATTACTAAATTTAATTGATGAGCATAGCAATGAATGAAATGGGCATTTGCGTAAGTTTCTTTTACTATTTTGTGAACACCGCCACGCGCTCCGCTCATAACTGCGGCGCCATCATAAGTTTGAGTAATTAGTTTCCCAGTATTATCTTTTAAAACAATTTTCAACTGCTCCAAAATCTGTTTCGATAATCCTTCTGCATCTTGTGACTCAGGGTTATAAAATCCCCAGAATCTTTCGTATATGGTTCCATTGAATTCGTAACGAAAAACAATTACCTCCTGTGTTTTTTCAGAGATATCAGTCGTATCATCGGACATAACAGCCAAAAATTGAGCTTGTTCAATTTCATTAGAAATTTCAGTTCGACAAATGTCTGACATACAATCCAACAATTCATTTTGAATTTTTTTGAGTTAGCTTTAATCACTGTAGAATTTTCAAAATGCACTTTCTGATATTTAATTTATACGCTTCGCTTACCTGTATCGCGATATTAATTTTTCCCAGCATACCAAAATCTATCGAATTTTTTGTATGTTGTGCTGAATTTTTGTGTTTCTTGATTTCTTCATTCAAATGTTTCAAGTCTACCACACCAGTTTGAGTCCAAGAAATTTCACCGCCAAAAAATAGACAAGGAAAACAAAAAAAAGCGTTTTTAATTTCACAACCGCAAAGCCAGTCACATTTTGAATAAATATCTGCTTTAAATTTTCTTTCAAAAGTATTGTTTCGGCTAGATGACGTTTGTATAATATTCAATTGCGGAGTCGGCCTCCCACGAGCCTTAACGTTACACTTTTCTGTAAACGATAACCGCGAAAATTTGTTATTCAGCAAACACGAAACTGAATTCAATTCACTTTCACAAAAATCGCTATTTCCAGCCATAATTAAATTTAGCCTTTCTATCAAAACAATCAAAGTAATAAAATCCTTATAAATAAATATATTTATTCAATCAATAAAACATAAGTAAATGAGCAACAATAGAAGAACGCGCGTGTCAACATTTCATTCTGCAGTTGGAATATTAATCTTGAAATACATTATTACAAGTCTACTGGCTGGGCTGGTTTTCATGCAGCCCGAACGCGGGCAAAAAAAGAACTATTGCGCATGCGCCTTTACCATAGTCCGGTTCCGTTTACACGCACTTTATGTTTCCTAAACACGAGAACGAGAGCTGTATTGGGCTGGTTTTTGTGCAGCCCGAACGCGGTTAAAAAACCCACTTGCGCATGCGCCTTTAACATCGTTTTCTCGCGGAACCACGCTTTTTATGTTACCTAAACGTGCCAACAAGAGCTGCATCATACATAGCCCTCACCTGTTCTAAAATGAGCATCCAAAAAATTACTTTTTTAAACGAAATTTCAACATTTTGGATAATTTTAATTGATTTTTGAATATGAAAAAAAAAATTATACTAGTAATTTTGTAGGTGGGGCTGCAGCCCTGCAGCCCTTATGCACGAGCCGCCACTAATATATATATTATCACGTTATGCCTATATCAACCCAATGCTGGGTATAGATAATGCCCCAGATATTCCCAATGGTTCTTACATTTTTCACAATGTCATCTCGTCACCGTGTTGTTGGTCTGCCTCTTTTTCTTTTTGAATTCAATGGTGACCATTGCAGAATATGTTTTTTCCACCTGTGATCGTCTCTACACGCTATGTGTTCCATGTCTATTTCAATTTTGCTATTCGCTCCACCGCGTCGGCCAATTTTGCCCAATCCCTGATCCAAGCAACGGTTTTTCTGCCCTTTAACCTAACGTTTAGTATTATCCTTTTTTGCGCTTTCCTGATTTTTGTGATTACTCCCTTCGTGAAGCTCCATGTTTCTGCTCCGTACGTTAATACCGGTAAGACACATTAATTATAGAGTTTGCGCTTCATTCGGTATATATTTGTTCCGGAATTTTGGATAACTTCCCGAATGCAGCCCATGAGAAAGATATATCTCTCTGCATTACAGTTATTTTCTATCCTAGATAAATGTACCGCTGTACTTTGTTCGATTCGCTCCCTATTTATCTTTACTGGCAACCATTCGTGTTATTATAGTCTTTTATAGCCTTTGTTTTTCTGCTTACTTATTCCTATTTTTCTAGATTCAATCAACATAGATTCTAACTCATGTGGATTTCCGTTAAATTATAACGATTTCATCAGCAAATCTTAGGTGATTAAACTTTTCTCCGTTTATTATTGTGCCTTTTGAATCCCAGTTTAGTTTTCTGAATACACATGTTTTATTTTTAAAAAATGTATTAAAATCTAGCGTTTTTACGAACATGAAATTACGCTTCGTAAAATTTCGTAAACGTATTTTATATATTTTATAATGGTTGTTTGGTTTTAATATTTGTACGTCAAAAGCTTGCTTTAAAAACAATATTCGCATTATACAATATTCGCATTATACATACACACACACACACACACATATATATACATATAAAAATTTTAAAACATTACGCTTTTTATTATAGCGAAGTGAAATTAGATGTTCGAAGTGAAAAATTTTAAATAAGCTCGTTAAATACGGAGATGTATAATGTTTTACTAGATAACGATAAGTATCATTTATAAAAGATGCCACATATATACGATGTTTGAATTGTGCCTTATTTTGCTTTTTTTTTTTTTAACGTTTATACATTTACACATATAATTTTATTCTTTTATTTTTCGTGTCCTTCGTCAACATTCTCAGCTTTTGGAGTTCACGTCTGTCTGTCCCGGACTTCATCATCGTGTCGCTAGTTTCTATTTTTTCATTATTTCTTTTTTTTTTCCTTTTCTTTATCGCGTTTATATTATTCCGGGCTTTTATCAAATATTTCACCGTAGCGTTGTCTCTTTTTTCCAGTATTCCTTCCTTTTCTCTTTCATTTATCCGCTATATTACACTTTGTAGTCTCGTCTTTTCCACTTTAACTCACTCTCTGCTGTACGCCGCGTAGCTTATACTATGTGCGGTGTATCGAGCAATCTAAATTCATCTCCGTTCGTTTAACCTGCAAGGTCTGTATTACACCCTGCATCTTTACATTTTTATCCTTTTCTATCCTACTTAAAGGCTTACTATCCTTGGTAATATTATATATTTATGTATAATATATACACACCTATACGTAATATATATATATACACGCGCGTATACGACAGTCTTATCTGCATTTACTTTTTCACACGCAGATTTATATATATATATATAACTTTCAATCCGGTATTTGATGTTTATTCTTTTTCCCTTTTTGCTATTTGTTTTTCTCTATCTTTGTCACTCGCTGAGCTTTTGAAAATCGATACCTCTAGTACAGCAGCAACCGTAGCAGCTTTCGACCGGCAATAAGATGAACAAGGTGGTAATAATTGCGTCAGACGTTATATGTATATATATATATATATATATATATATATATAAATATTTCTCTCTATCTGTCTGTATATATGCTTTCCACTCGATTATTAATAGCGAGATCGTTATTTCCGTTTCACGCTTTTCTCATTTGTTAGAGTTTTTATTAAATGGTTATTTGGTCCGTATCAAAATCAGTTTTATCGTTTATTCCGAATATTTTAATGATTACGTTCACCCAGAAAATAAGAAGCTTTGTTTAAGAAAAAAAGTAATGAAATAAAAAAATAAAAACAGAGTTAAGAAGAAAATATGGAGCCGTTAAATATAACGATTCGTTAATTTGAAAATTTGATCAATAACCTTCTTTCGATCAGCTTATGTTTAAGAATATTTTAAAGAAAAATACAGAGTGACGTATTCGGTTTTTTCGGTGTAATTCAAAATGCGGTCGAAAAAAACCCTTATTACGTGTAATTACACTAGGATACATAAATCGGTCGCGAAATATTTACGCTTAAAAATATGTATTAATTTTAATATACATACGAAAATTAACGATGATATGGTGACCCAGTGAAAACTGAAACTCGTAAACTACTCGACCAAAATTTTTGAATGGAATGTTATTTAAAAATAGGAAAACGGGAGATTAACTTAAAATCATTTGTCGAAGACAATATCGTTCAGATGACAGTCATTTGCAACAATATTCATTCTTTACAAAATTTTCGAAGACTTTTTCGAGCATAGGCGCCTAATTTTTGTATAATTTCTTCAGAAATCCGAGTTTTCATATCTTCCAAATCTAAATCGAGTAACTTTGAATTGCTTTCGAAATTCTCTTTGTATTATCGTGATCGATTCACGCCGAAAATAACGTTCCACGCAAAACACGAGCTATTTCTCGTTATAAGAGATGTCAGTGATAACCGAAACTGGACAAAAACCAATCTCTTTCGTATACACTAAACGTTGAGTAAGCGGTTTGCGTTGTAGCAGTGTCACCAACTGCGCTATTCAAAAAACAAAACCGTCCGTCTTCTCTGGGTCACCCTGTATAAACAATATGTTTAATACGGAGAATTTGGGTTAAATATGAATAAGGTTGTGTATACATGAAGAGCAAGGACCGTGAGAAAAGTCAAAAAGGAAAAAATTCATTACGCAAGTGGTTATTATGTGAATATTCGAAGATAACTCAGCACGAGCTACCAAATGGATATTCTTAAAATGCGTACAGTTTGAAGACGAGCTGCATCTTATATATAGAAGCCGAAAAAGAACTATTGCCAAATCGCAGTCGACAAATGGTAATAATGAAACCTTGTGGATAGCGAGTATGTTTTAGATCTCAGATTTTTGCAATATTTTTTGTGTACGAATTTCGTATAAACTAAAAGATTAAGAAAAAAAAAGTGTAAGCAATGATGTTTGGTATTATAATTGGCAAATAAGCTAAATTATCGACTAGAGTATTATTGTAAATATCTCAGTCTGTTTGAATTCAACCAAATTTAATGGAAACCCCTAGCCAATCTAACTGAAATATGTAGTTGAAAATTCTATAAATAACAGATAAACCGAGAATTCCGCTATGTCAGATGATAAAGGTATGATGATTAAAGATGTAGCGGATGTAAAATAGTAGTGGCTTCTGCAGCAAGTATACAAAATATTTTATTCGGGATAAATTTTTTGAAACATCAAGCGCAGGAATGACGAATTTAAATAAGTAAATTTTCACCCGTTTGTAAATATTAAGAAGAATTAAGTCAATTTTTTTTATTGAGGAAAGAATTTCACTAACATAATTTTTAATGAAGAGAAATTAGTTGTACACTAATATCCAGTTCCGAGTCTAAATGAAATAAAAGAGAAAAGGTATGGCGGAATTATCGTTGTACTTGGTAACTTATACGAAGAAGTAGCTAACATTTAACGCATAGATCGGGGTTCGAAGACGTAATAAATTATGCAGAAAAATTATGTATAAATAGATAATAACGTACGTTTTATCTGTTCCAGACAAAAAAATATATATTCAAATAATAATAAATATATACATATATATATGTATGTATAACAATACTTCTAAAATATGTGTTTCGAACTTATTGCGGATAAATAAGTACATGGAAAGATTTTAAACACCAGTATACGGTTAGATGGATTAACATTAAATTTTGATTAACAGGAAAGTAATTATCGGTTACTATTCGTTAAATACAATTTCGCCTATCAAATATTTTATGCGAATAAACGTGGTTATGATTTAAGGTAATTATAAAAAAATGGCGGTGTCAGATAAAATTAAATATAGCGTGGTTAACCTTCTTCGATAATATTCGAATTATTAGATATTGTTTCATTTACATTAAGAACTATATATAACTAGCCAACTAGGTGGGCATCAATCGATTGATCTATGGGGAATAACTTGTGCAAGTAAGAAACCCCCTAGTTTTATTATTTTCATTTTTTTATCTAGCGGATAGAGTTAAGTGTATAACTTGACAATTTTCCCGAATGTTGTCCAGTAAATTTATATTCGAATAATTTTTATGTTTTTTTTTTCAACTCACTAACATCGAACATTTTTGTCTAGAACAGTGTTTTATATATATATATATATATATATATATATAATTATGTATTGAGACATTTAGGGGATATATCAGGGCGTTGGTGTTACTTGTTTTAGAGATCGATTTTTTAATCTCTGTATAATATGTATGTTGCTAGATTTTTCACATTCTTCAAAATTGAATATCGTACGTTCCCACACTGGTCTTAAAAAAATTGCGTTGTATAGAGTTTATTTTGGAGGTTAAATTTTGTACGAATAATATGTGTATGCGCAGCTAAGCTAAAAAGTAGAAGAATTATAAATGGATAGACCACTTATATCGCGACACAATCCAAGTTTCTTGTAATTGAAGGGAAAATAAAGAAAAACGATACGGATGATGACCAAGGAGTAAATATATAGATCGAATAATAGATGGCACGGGAGCAACAAATTATGCAAACCTTAAAAGAAGGACGGAAGAAAGTTTAGTTGAACTCACTAGGATCATGAGTCATAAAGGTTATCCACCAATCTGCGGATTGAGGGAAACGTCGTTAAAACTTTAACACAAGAGCAGTATAAATGTTTTTTTTTTTATAATATTAGTCTCGTGATCTTTAATTAAACGAAATCTGAATTCGTTAGTTACTTATTGCATACTACTCGACTTTCGTGTCGAGATAATATTATTTTCTTCATTTTTTCCCATTGTTTTTTTGGCTTTGAAAAAGCCCAAGTATACACAATATTTGGTTCAGATACATCTATCCAATTTATCCGTCTATATTAATATTACTAATTTTTTTTAGCAGGTGCACGTAAATTACAGAGGTTTATTGAGGAAATTTTAAGATATACGCTATACTTCACCCGGGAATGGAACACGAAATGATTAATTAAAAATCAATGTTGAGAGACGAGAAACGTAAACGAACAATTAATTATTTAAAAAAACGAAAACACGCCATGCTTTGTTGCGGACGTAAAAAGGTACGTTTTATTTTTATTAAATTATTTCTATTTAATGTTATTCATAATTTTTATTTCTGGTAATTATTAATTTTCATTGACACGTGCGTATAATATATGGCTTCTTCTACAAAACGTTTTATAGCTCCATTTTGATAAATGAAATTATGTGTATATATATATATATATATATATATATATATATATATATATATATAACATGAAAGAGAATTTTCACCCATTGAAAAACCTTCACCTTTCGTAATCCATCGTGATCTCAACTCGAGATAAAGTATCTTTTATGTTTATATCGATGACCCGTTCCTTCTCAAAACATAGGTAGTCTTCAATCCAGTAAACTGGTTGCGCAATTTATGATTTGGGGAGCTAACAACTGTTCAGGATATATATATGTATGTGTGTGCGTGTGTGTACAGTAAAGTAAAATCGTTACAACTTGAAATTAAGTTTGAGGGACGTCGCCTGATGGATCTTCGTCAACCTCAAATTTAAAAGAGGATCAGTCGAACAATGCATTCAATGTAGAAATCAATAGGTGTAGGTTCGCAATCACCTTCGATGGCTTTATTGTTTCCCCATTTAGCTGTACTCTTTTACCGGTCAATTTGTTAATGAACAGCTGAGTTGACTAAAAGTTTTTATTACTATGAAAAAAATTAAGTGTCCACACTTCACGCGGATAGATATTTCACACAATAATTAAATACAGATCTTCATTCTTTCAAAATATTCAAATATCGCGTCATCTAGCAAAAGTAGAGGGTATAATCACTGAAAATGTTGCATAAATCAATGACATATATATTTCGTACGAATGGGCAGGCGGATAAGTTTTTAGAATGATCCCCAACTATAAGACATATCCAAGTCAAATTCTTGTCGCTAATAAAATTCGAATTAAAGTAATTCGAGCAAAACGTTAAAGCATTACTGCTATACTACGAGGTTCATCATGTATACATACATATATAGATATATAGAAATATAATTATTATTAAACATACTTTTGTATTCGAATTTTCTATAATTTGAAAATTAACGATGGGTTCTCATTTTTGAAATCAGTTCTATTTTTGTTTTTCAGCTGAATTCACAAATTGAACACATTACTGATGTTTATATTGATCTTGGTTGCCTCTTTAATCGTTTCAGTCACGTCCCTATACGGCACACAAAACTTACCTTGCTTAAAAATTTTATGTTTTCGTAATAAGAGATATTTGGTGGACATAGAATACGTTCAATTCTAAAAACACATATACAATGCATTACAAATTATCCAGCATTCGACTTTCTGTCAGATGTCGTATCTAGACTCAAAATTATGAAATTCATTTTTATAATTAACAGAGATGACAACATTGCACGGCAGGTTTCAATTCTACTTGTTTAGTTTAAACTTTCTGAAACCCTAGAATGCACTCTTTAATATAATTGATGACCTGAAAAATTTCACTTTTGATTGTCGAACATTTTATTCCTTGTGAGAAGCTTTCGAAATTCACAATTTTCAATATCGTACATAAATCACCAAGAAAAATCATACGGCCTTTCTGAAGTTTGTCAGTGTGCTAGAAGTTTAAACTAACGAGCTAACAAAACTAACCACCCTATTTTAATCTTGAATCCAAAGCAGGTAGTTACATGGACGACCTGGTCACTTTTACAATTAATCGTAAAGTAATAAATATTTATGAAAAAAAAAGTGGGATCAGGAGATAAATGATATGGACAGAAGAAACGGAAAGGAAAGAAAAAGGATAAATTGGAAAAAGAATTAAGTAACCAAAAAGAGGAGAAGTGGAAGCAAAAGGAAAACAAAAAGAATTTACACCATATAGTAAATTAAGTTGACGAAGCTTAGTGCAGTTGTTACAGTATACTCTTTACGGACTAATTTACACGCACAAATTAACGGCCGATGGAACTATGCTTTCATCTCGTCATCACATCCTCTGAGGATTCACGCATATTGTATTTACATATATTTGTGTTTCTTTTTCCCGATCACAGCTAAACACCATACACACGTCAAGTTTTTAAGAGCATTAGTTCCCAGTATAACTTAATACAACTTTTCACATATACTTGTCCCACCGGGAAAGTCCGGATTGAAGTTTTACTGGGTGTTTCAGACCAACAAACGTCTATAAACTGTATCGAGCATGGGACATTGCATCTCGAGTAATACGTAGAATTGTGCAGCTGACCTGGAAGAAGTAGGATTGAACAGGATCCAAGACATACAATGTACATGTAATGAGTACATAGTAGAAGGTGGAAATCCTGAAAAGATTTTCTTAAGTAACCGAAGGCCACTTGAAACAACTGCTGAGGCTGTACAATTAGCGGTGAATTCTGAATTTACGGTCGTTGCGATAAAAGATGTGATAAGTTGACAACAATGGAGGACCCTAAATAAACTGCGGACAGGATATGGAAAATAGACACAACCCAGTTAATTGAGGATTCGCAGACAGTGCTGTGCGATTGTGGAGAACGGCAGGACCGTAAACACATGTTTCAATTCCCGTTGATACCGAAAACTATCAAAGCTGACGATTTGTGGACCAAGAGCATCAATGACGAAGCAGGCTGATAAATTACTGGAGTAATTTCATATCGATATCACATTTTATATTTTTATATGGCGTTTTGGACACGATAATAATAATAATAATAATAATAATAATAATAATAATAATAATTAATAATAATAATCGCGGTATCTCCGTTACCGAACGTCGGCTAAGATTTTATGAATTCTTTTTCTATCTAATACGTTTCGGTACAGTTCAACAGTAGTTAAATTATACACCATTGCGGCAAATTCCGTATTATTTCGTTTCTTCCTGGCGGTCTCTTGATGTATAAGAAGATGAAGTGTAGTATATTATTCAGGGTGACGTTATTATATAAAATATTTTAATTTTCTTCTTTTAATATTTATTTACATTTATTTAATCGATTTAATACTTCATAATTTCGTATTTTGTGCGTCCATTTTACTTTAAGTATTCTGCGATATAATCGCATTTCAAAGTCCCCTTCTGTTATATTTTCATTCCGTCTTTCAACACCGTATAGTAATAAAGAAAATACGTAACATTTTATTAATCTTAATTTGAATTCTGTATTTATTATATTTTGACTGCGCGATAATACTTTTAATTTAAAAAGTATTGTTCATATAGGCAGTCGATACTTTCGATTTTTACAATTAAAAGCTGTCATTAAATTTCTCTTCTATTTATTACTATGTATTTTGTTTTGGACGTGTTTAGCTGTAATTCGTTACATACTGCGACGAAGACATCCACGAACTGTTGTAATTCTTTTAGGTTCTTTACTATTAAAATTCTATAATCCGTATATCTGATGTTATTTATTATTTTTCTGTTTAATACCGCTATTAAATTTCTTTTGCGCTTCTTCGAAAATTTGTTGCGAATACATGTTAAATAACAATGCTGACAATACATTTGCATATAATTACATCTTCGTATAACGGTGTTCAATTTTAATATTTGCTGTTTGCGTCCGGTACAATTTTTTTATCATTCATATCTATTAATTTATCATAAATGCTTTTTGGAAATCAACCTATACACCGGGACTTGCGATATCTCCGCAGCGATCGACTAGGAAAATAGGTTATCTATAGTATCCAAATTTTTCATCGAGTGTCAATCTAGTTGTTCTTCTATTTTCTCGTATATTCTTCGATATATAATTTTGAGCAACATTTTTAATAAGCATCAAGCCGATACTTCGAAAATCCTTACTTTTTTTTTTTAGAATTTCTTTTATTAGGTATCATTACGAATGTTGATTTAAAGCAGTCATGTAGAATGTTTCTCGTGACATATATATTATCAAGAGAATATTTAGGTTTTTGTTCTTCGAAGGTTACACATATCGCAATTAATTAACTTAACCGTTACCACAACGTTGAATCGAATTCATCGATCAAAACAAATCAAATAGTCTCGATGATTAATTAATGTTTTCTAATATTATTCGGAGTAAAAAGATTTGTTTCTGTCTTTTTACACAAAATTTTACAAGCGTGCCCGTTATACTTACGATAAAAATAATTTTAGTATTATCGCGTCAAATAGCAGAGACATTTATAATCGATGACGCGTGTTAGGATAATTTGACCAACTTTAACTTTCAACGCCGTTAACAGAACCATGTCTGACAACGTGAACTAAACTAATTGACAAGCCACAATTGGCGTGTCAGAATTATTGTAATTGAAGGATTATTTTTCATTTTAATAAAACGTTTTATGAATTTATTCTATTTAACCCATCCAAATAAGGGCGTTATACGTGTGTTCGGTTGTAGTTAAATTACGAATGCTCCACGTGTTGAACATCGCAAGAAATGTTTCTTACATTACACGAAATCTATATTGCACGCGTTCACACGATATGAATAAGACAAAAAAAAAAGGATAATAATTTTCGTTAATTAATTTAATTTCTAAATTAACCAAAACAATAATGAATTTTTGTAAATTTACTTTTCTTCCTGAAACATTTTCTTTTTGTAAATAAGGGACGAAATGCTTATTATCATCTTTACATCGCTCGAGGGGGTATTTAAAAATAATAATTTATCTTTCAAGGCGAAATATAAAACGTGTGTGCATGTGTGTTGTAAAATTGTAATAATTTCTTTTCTTTTCTTTTTTTATTTCTCCTTTTTAATATATATATATATATATCATCATTATCATCATCATGTCGCGTCTCCTTCAAAGGAGGTTGCGCATCAAGGATGTTGGTATTTTCATATTTTCCTGAATCTTGCTGCAGCTACTACTTCCCTGACTTTGTTGAATCCAGTGTTTGATGTTATATATTCGAATCTTTTCCTTCCTCTTGATCTTTGTCCAAGTATTTTTCCTTGTGCTACCAACATAAACAGCCCCTCTTCTCGAAGTTTATGACCTATATATTTCAATTTTCTTTTCATGATATCTTGTACTATTATCAGCATGTCTATGTTGCATTTCTTTAACACGTTTTTGTTGGAAATGAAGTCCTTCCATGATATCCTTAACAATTGTCGATAAGTCCACATTTCGAACGCGTCCAACATCATTCTTCACTTTGTGTTAATAATCCAAGTTTTGGCCGCATATTTTAGCACAGGCCACACGTAACATTGTACAATTCTTTTCCTTAGTTCCATTGACAACTTCCTGTTCTTCAAAACGGTTTCCAGGTTCATGAAAGCTTGTTTTGCCATTGCAATTCTTGCTCTTATTTCTTTGATATCCCTTCCATCATTTGTAATTATTGTTCCCAAATATTTAAATTGGGTTACATTTTCTATCTATTTGTTGTCGATTTTTATTTTTATTTTGGGGTCACTACTGCTAGTCTTTGTAAATTTCATTATTTTGGTTTTTCCTGTATTTATCTTCATACCAAATTTATTTCCTTCATTGTTGATTGCATCCAGCATCTTCTGCATCTGTCCCTCTGTTTCTGCAATTAAAACCTTGTCATCCGCATAGCTTATGCTGTTGACTACTTTTCCGTTTATTTTACAGCCAGTTTTCTGTAACACGTCATTCTTCATTATTTCTTCAACATATGCGTTGAACAAACGTGGCGACAACGGGCATCCTTGTCTTACACCCTTCTGTATTTTGATCCTTCTTTCAGAGTATTTATTTTTGATTTTAATATTCGCTGACTGTTCCCAGTAAAGATTTTTAATTATCTTGATATCATTTTGATCAAGCTCGTATTTTTTTTGTAGGATATTTATTAGTTTTGCATGTCCAACCCTATCAAACGCTTTTTCGTAGTCTAAAAAGCAAGCTATGATTCCTTTGTTCGCATTTATAGCACGTTGGACGATTAACTTCAGCAGCGCTATGGCATCCCTTGTCCCTCTGTTTGCTACAAACCCATATTGTGTTTCACTTAACTGTGCATCTATTTTCTTTTCTATTCTCGAATTTATTATGCTTAATAATATCTTCAGTGTATGGCTCATTAAAGCTATCGTTCGATGTTTTGAACATGATTGTGAGTAGCCTTTTTTTTGGAATTGGTATGATGTTGTTCATTTTAAAATCTTCCGGTAATAAACCATCTTTATAAATCTGATTGAAGATATCTAGCAATTGCTTTTTTGCTTTGATCCCACTGCATTTCAGCATTTCTGCGGTTATTCCATCTTCTCCGCTTGCTTTATTTTTTCTAGCTTTTCGTATCGCGTTATTCAATTCTGACAATTCGATACCCGGAGCATCTTCTACTTTTTTCATCTTCACCGTGTCTGGTCTGGTATCATCTTTATACAGCTCCGCGATATATTCCGTCCATGTATCAAGTATTTCATCTTCGTCAATGCACTGTTTCCCTTTCTTTTTTTTTATATTCACTATCCCATTCGTTGCTTTGTTTTTATGTTGTTTCATCATTGCCTTTATTTTTGCATGCATTTCCCTGCTGCTGTTTCTTTTTTCGAGATCTTCTATCTCTTTACATTTTTCTATATACCAGTTATTTTTTGCCTCAAAGCATTTCCTCATTATCTGTTTGCTTGTTTTTCGATACGTAATGCTATGTCTATCTTTTAATTTCCTACGCTGATTCATCATGTTCAATATTTCATCCGTTATCCAGGGTTTATTCCTGCGCAAGTTTTCTGTTCTTAGGTTGTTTTCTGCAACCAACAGGACTTTTGCTTTCCATTCCTTCCATTTATCTTCAATACTTCCATCTTTCGTGTATTTGGTGTCCATTTTCCTATCGAGTTCTTCCGCTACTGCTGGATTATCCAAAATCTTGACATTCCACTTCTTGTTGCATTTACTGCGCCCCATTATCGTCTTCAGCACAATTTTACATTTGGCCATAAGCAGGTTGTGGTCTGAATCGCAGTCGGCACCTGGATAAGTATGACAGTTTTTGACTGTGTTCTTATATCTGTCATTTACCATTATGTAGTCAATTTGATTCCGATATTTTTCTCCTGGGCTTTTCCACGTGTACAATCGTCTTTTATGATTTTTAAAGCACGTATTGCATATTACAAAATGATGTTGTACAGCAAAATCGATTAATCTTCGACCCCTTTCATTAATTTGTCCTAGCCCATGTTTCCCGACTGCCGCACCATGCTGTCCTTCTCCCACTTTTGCGCTGAAGTCGCCCATTATATATATTACGTCGCTCCATTTCGTGTAAGATATTAGGTCTTCTATTTCATTGTACATCTCTTCTACTTCAGTGTCATTATGATCAGTTGGAGCATATGCCTGTATGATAACGACTGATCTCGGTTTCGCATTTATTCTTACATACAACAACCTTTCGGACTTCGGGATGATACTGGTGATCATCTTACTCATTGACTTTTTCATCATTAATCCTACACCGTGTTCTCGTCTGTCTGATCCATTAAATATAAAATCATATTTTTCGTTCACACTAATCCGGCCGTTCCCTGGCCATTTCGTTTCTGCTATTCCTAGTATGTCTATATTCAGTCTTTCCGCTTCTAAAGCTACGTTTGCTAGCTTACCAGTTTGATATAGTGTTCTTACGTTCCAGGTCGCAATATTAAGCTGCTCTTTTTGATTCTTTTTTAATTTGCTCCCAACAATTCTTGATGAATCTAGAAAATTTGTTCTCGAATTTGTAACACGTTTGTTCCCACCTGCAGAGTGCCGTGCCATCGTGGGTACGGGGGAACTCGAGTCATCTTCCATTACTGAAAGTGACCGCCCATTGCCTAATACACCATTTCTGGCATATTCCATGGATGCAGCATACTTATGATTTCTTGTACGTGTCATATTATTCGAGAACAAGGAGTACGGTAGTGGTTTCTCGTTGCCTTCCACCGGATTTTCTGTTAGGGTTTACTCCCTTAGCCTTTGGGTAAAAACCCTTTCCACAAGGCAGTGGAATTTGTTTTCTGTCAGCGTAGTCTCCCTTAGCCTTCGAGTAAAAACTCTGACCGCAAGGCAGCGGGTTGTTACTGAGGAGGTAACGACTTTTAGGTTTTTACGGCGACCTAAACCCGCCGAGGGAGAGACAGTCATAGGATCTTTGCAGACTTTTAATGGACAGGTCCTCAAGCTGTCCATCTGCATCCTCGTGTCTCCTTGCCCTGTCACTACTGGAATCGTCTGCCAGAGACTTTCCACCAGTAGCCGCTCTTGGTCCGCGACTGCTTATTTGACTAATGTCTTATTCGCAGCTAACCTACATATCTGTAGGCCCTTCCACTATCCGCCACCTGTGGACGCGCCCCGCACCGGTTAGAGCTCCGGTTCCCAGAAGGTACAAAGTACCTCCTGGGGGGATATATATATATATATTTAATGTAGGGGAGATTTAATTATTCTTGCAAAAATTAAACTGGAAATGTCTCGACTTAAATATATTTTATTATTGGAGCTCATTTATATATATATATAATGTACATATATTATATGTATGTATACATATATATGTGTAATATACATATGTGGTAATTAATGATATCAATAAAGATCTTAAAAGAATTAATGTACAGATTCACAAAAGGATAAATTAATAAGTTCTTTCCTAATCTAATAGAACGTTTTAAAAATAAAAACATTACCGTAAACTACCACATGATTCAGATACTTACTGGTCATGGTTCTACTGAATACTGTCTAAATAAATTTAAAATTATTAAAATGATAGTAAATGTTGTAATTGCGAAAGGGATAAAATAAAAAGCGTTCAACATATAGTATACACGTGCAGTAAGTATAATCACGCGTGACAGTTGTATAAGAATAACTGTGTACTTGAATTAAATGTAATTATATTATTACAGCAGTTTCCTGTTTTCATTTCTGAATTATTTAAAATTAAACACGTGTAGACATGATCGCTACTTTGTAACCTAAGCTAATTTCGCAGGCTACTCTAGTTTATTACATTCTAGTATTATTGTAACTGATTTTAACTTTATAGTTCTATCCGAAAATTTATTTTAATCATGCAAGCCTGCTTTGCTTAAATGTTGATGTATGGAGAGTAGTGATTTTATGAATTAACAAAATTTATATTTATTAACTTTGTTTTTATTTTGTTTTGTTAAGGCTGCGTAAATACGTAAAGAAACGTTAAAAAATTTAAATGTAGTGTATATTTCGTAAAGTATATGATAGCGCAGCAAAAAGTCAATAACGTTTCTTTCTTAATACGTATAAATATAAACGCATTTCTGATTAAATTGTATAAAAAAAAATCGTAACCAACGTAGTTTCGACGTTTTATTAATTTCATACAAGCAAAAACATAGCGTAGCGATATGTAACGAAATAACCGATAGTAACGAAATATTTTTGGAACTAACAAAGTACTCGAAAGAAACGAAATAGTAATAATTAACGAAGTCGTTAGAAATCAACTACTCGTTACTTCGGCTAATCGCGTGTGACGAATACATCGATGATTATTGTATCGTATGTTTTCGGGCAACAATCGTCAACATATTTCCATTTAAACGTCCGAGCCCAATTTTTCCAACCATATTATAGCCGCATCTTATGCTGTCCGGATTCCTTACTATTCTTCACTAAGATGCAGCTACGTGTTTAGGATGTGATCCATGGTTTGGTTTTCTAATCCGTAGTTACATAAACCCAATTTCACGATTATATCGCCGTTTTTCTTTCGTGACCAGTTCGGAAACAGTTGAGTCTTATCCATATTCTTTCGTTGAAAGTTAAAAACAAATGACTCGACATAGGGAGCGTCTATTGTATTGTTTTTGTCGGAGGTCTGGACTTTCCATTCCTCTCTCTCTATGCTGTTGCTGCTT
Organism: Coronaproctus castanopsis; assembly: GCA_032883995.1. Taxonomy (NCBI): domain Eukaryota; kingdom Metazoa; phylum Arthropoda; class Insecta; order Hemiptera; family Monophlebidae; genus Coronaproctus; species Coronaproctus castanopsis. Next base: position 132,346,718 of record CM065052.1, on the reverse strand, counting down.
AACAAGTTTTTTAGCAATTCTGTGAGCTAATTTTTCCGATTTCAGTCTTTTTTTAACCCGTTTATGTCTGCGTGTATGGGTAAATTTTCGTTATTTTTATATGTCGTTTATTTTTGGATCGTCGCGATTTTCTTACGAACATATGCAGGCGTGATGTTAGCTAGTGCAACCGTTCTACCAAAGTCGATTTGGTTGTGCCGGATATTGTTCGTAGCGAAATATTTAATTCGGCGTCAATCTTCCTCATGCGACTACTGTTCTACCACACTAAGGCTGCGTAATTACCTGTTTAGTATATCATTGCTAGAGCTGAAGTCCGTAGAGTGTTTCCTGGTGTACCCCATGTTGTACCTGCCAGGTTTCTGTATGATATCCGTTCAGAAGTCGCCGCTCGTACAAATTTGAAACCCGTTTTTTTTTTTTTAGCTATAAAGAGAATTTACTTTATGTATGTATACCATTATAATTCCTAAATTTTTAAAATAGATCAGTGGGGGACAAACGTGTTTTATTTTTAAAATTTCTCAGGTAAAACTGTTTCTTTCGTTCTTGTGTAATATTTTACTTTAATTTCCTCTTGTACGTGTTTTATTCAAGAATTAAAATTAATACGTTTGGATAGCTGCAAATTGAGCAATATATAGATTTTATACGTCATCGATTTTATTTTGGACAGGTGTGTTTGACGTGTTTTTTAGAACTATATTCGATTTTACACGACGAAAGTTTATTTCGTAGTTAACCGACACTGCAATGTGTTACAACGTAGTCTAAAAAATAATTTCTTATTTATTCCGGGAAACTGTCGAATAGAACCGACTTTTTCAGCCTTATATAAAAATATGTCAATTCATCCGGAAATATATTTCACCTCGTGTAGATATTTTAGTTATTATTTATAGTTTTTCAGATGTTTATTTCATTTTTCGATTTTCAAAGGACAGACATATTTCTTATTAGGATTTAAATTTATTGATTCCGGAGGTAGTTGTCTAATAATATCGGTATTCACTAGTTGTCCTCCTTTCATGTAGGAAGAGAAATTGTTAAACTATAACAAAAAAAAACAATTGTTTGTGTAATATTTGCGTTATTTAGTTGAAATTATAATAATAGTACAAGACGATATAAATTGAAAAAAAAAAATATATATATATATATTACCGAGTTGTAGAAAACAGTTGCAATATCGTTGTGGAACAGTGAACAGGAATAGTCCTATCGTAATCGAGACAATTTTCTCACTATAACGTTAGCGATGTAAATCCATATTTAGCTCGGCTTTTGAAGTATAGTATCGTAAAACGTTCAACTGCGACGTCAAAACGAAATCATTCGATTGAACAAAATAAGACGGAAAATAATGTTTTGAAAGCAATTTTTTTTTCATATTCTAAGTACGATACAATTAAAATAAAATAGTATTTAACAAAAAAAAATTAATAACTTTTTACAAGTTATTATATTATAGGTGTGTGTTGGTGATTGTGTGTGCGCGTGTATTGCCTTTTTATATAATTAATAATTAAAAATTTTACTTATTTTAAATACACACGTAAAAGAAACGAAATGCGAATGAAGCGCGACAAAAATATCCTACAGTAAAGTCATTTACCCAGTGTATGTGTGTGTTTGTATTATACTGGCATATAATAAAATTGCGTACTGTTTAAGAAAATAAAAAAATTAATTTTAAAAAATATAGTTTTTACGAATTTTATTATTTTCGCCAATAAATATAATTAATTGTTATTATTTAAAAACGCGATTATTCGTCTATAGTCGTCACCTTGGATAGGGTGATTAACATTTAATCCGCCAATGATTTTGTAATTTTCCGTCATATTTTGCGATCCTCGGATTATGGCAATCATGTTGTACGCGGTACAATATCTATCCATCTCACAACGATGGTCGCTTTCCATTAATTTTACCCATAATCATTGTGCGTTCGATTCCTTCCTGTTTTTTTATTACGTGTCCGAAGAATTTCAGCACTCTCATTGTGACAATTGTTGACAACCTTTGCGCGACACCGATTTGTTGTAACAGCGATTCATTTATATGGTTTTCTGTCCATACAGTTCTAAGGAGCTGTCTCCAACATCATATTTCAATTTTGTCGATCCTTTTTCTGTCGAAATTTTTTAATGTTCACGTCTCCGCTACGTAATAATACGATTGAATACGCAAACTTTCGGATAAGCTTAATTTTAACATTTTTCCTAATGCAATTGTCCTTCCTAATCGTATTCATTTTTATCACGGCACTTCGTGCAATTTCGATTCGGCGTCTTATTTCACGTTCGGAGCTCCCTTTATTTTCTAAAATTCATCCTAAGTATATAAAACTATGCACATATTCATAGCCGATGTGAGTATCTTTTCATGAGGTGGTATTATATTTCCTCGATCGATTTTCGTTATTTTTGTTTTATTTAAATTTTTATCCATATTGCGTATTAATGCTTTCCAGCCTATGTAGAACTTTTTCAATCTCATATTCCCAGCTATTAACGATATATCATCTGCACATCTAAGATTGATTACCTTTCGATCATTACTCCATTTCATTACTGTAGGACTAGTTATAATTAAACATTTTGTGTACGAGTTAAAGGGTATAGGCGACAAATTGACTTCTTGAATATAAAACTCTCTTAACTTTGTAGTATCAATACGTAAAATATTACGATTGTTTTCATATAGCTCCTTTATAAGGTGTACTATATGTTTTGATGCACTCTTTTTAATTAGTATTATCTAAAGTTTATGCCATTGGACTTTTTAATAATATATAAAATGCATTATTACCGGTACCTCATATTGGCGTACTTTTTCTATTAGGTAATTTCATGTTAGGAATTTGTTCAGTGCGCGTAAAATTAAGAGCAGCAAAAAAGGGATTCATTTATTTCAATTATAAACATAAAATACAACACATTGTTTACTACGTACACAAGATTACCGTTAGTAGCTAATACAATAATAAGAACAAAGTGCAACCTATAAAAGCTACGACGATGATATAATAAAGGGAAAATTTGAAAAATACAATAAAAGAAAAAAAAATACAAATAGTATTCGATTAAGTTGAAAAATAGATTACAGTTAATTTACTTGATATAAAAATAAACAAATATATAAAATAAACAAATACAAAATTACGTTAAAAATCGGTGTTTTAGTCGGCGATGTTTGTAGCGTGTATACCGATTACGTAAGCTGGCCATATTATAGTCCCCTATAATCCTAATTAATTAATTTTCGCGAATTTTATAATTTTCATAAAATTTTTTAGCAAAAAATAAGAGCTCAAGGTTTAATTAAGAATGCATATCTCGAATCCTAGTAAATCTGGTGACATTAAGCGAGATTCTGCAACAGTTAACAACTATGGAAAACAGCAATAACATAGAGATATGGTCTGCTTATATTTTAATGAAAGGCGTCTACTGCATTCTGTTTAAAAGATAAAGCTGAAAGGACGAAATGATTATGACTTTAATAATCTAGAACACATCGTGGATTGTATTCATTGATTTTTTTAAATAAAAGCTTAGTAGAATACGACAATTGTAACTTTTATATAATATTGAGCGCGAACGGACCTTATAGTGTTATAATAAGGCCGCCGCGAATTATCGTGCCAACGAAATTGTGTAGTAGGCAGTAAGTGTACTTCAAATATATCTTTTTGTTATCTGTAAGTATTTTTGAAATTTTTTTGAGTGGTTATCAAAGTTCAAGTATCCATCTGTTGAACATTCTAAGAGAAAATTCAGTTCCTCCTTTTTTCAAATTTTATTTGTTAGCTATTTGTGTATATATATATATATATATATAATATATATAATATATATAATATAGTTGCATGTATGTGTTAATGTGTATGTTTAGGTTCATTTATACTCATACAAATGATTTTCTAGAATTCAAGCGCCCTATTTTTATTATGCAAGAACAATTTTCATTTTCACTACGTCAATTCAAAGTTTGAGTTTATTTGCTTCTCTATACTTCTAACGTCTTTATTTTGATTGCGTCTTCAGATTATATAAATAAAGTAATAAACGTAGATAGTAAATTTTTAGTTTCGAATGGAATGTCGTAAACATAGATAGGGCGTGTTGTTATATAACATCTAAAGAAAAATTTATCTTCCAAGTTAAAGATATACGTCTCGTTCCGTGATACAAGAAATAACATTTCCGTATGAACAGAACGTCTTACATTAGTCTAGGTTAGTATATAGGACGAATAAATTATTATTTTTTAATGGCTTAATGTGCTCATTAAGGTAATCGAATTGTCTTATATAATCTAACGTGATATTTAACACGGTATTCTATCGGTCTCAAAAATTCTAAATTTAAAGATTTAATTTACCTAATAAATGGGATCGCATTAGATATCTTATTTTCGTTAGTTGGTTTAGAAGTTGTTTACGGAAACGTTATATATCATTTTTCTAATGGAAAGTAGTGTGGCATTATTAAACCTAGGAAAATATCCGACGACGCCTAAAAATTTTCGACCGATTTCCTCGCTGTGTCGTATATTCGGAATCTATCGATGATTACTTCTAGAACACGTACGTGATACGATTGAAGGAAAGATTACCTGTAGATTACCTGTAGATTTACGTGCCATGTACTGCACCTAGGCCAGAAGCACGGGAAAGGAGAGAACGTAGGGTTAGTGAGAATCAGTAGAAAGTTGGAAGAATAAATTGGAAGTACGGATTGTTAAATTAGATTATATAAATTGGAGGATTTAAGAAAATTTAATAAACTATTGGAAGCATCTTGCGTGTAGGAAAGAATGTTTAGGAGCCTGAGCGGTTTGTCGACGTTGGGAGTTGAATTGCACATATTCAAGGAGAATGTGGTCGACGGTAATGAGGACATTACAGGTTGAACATAGAGGAGGAGGAAGATTTTGTAGGATATAGCTGTGTGAGATATTAGTATGACCTAGGCGCAGATGAGCAAGTACAACATCATCTCTTCTGTTTGCTGAGTGAGATGGAATCCGGAGGCATGTTGTATCTCGAACTGATCGCAGTTTGTTGGTGAGTGGAAGTGCAGACCACTGAAGGTTCCGTGATTTACGCACTGAGGATTTTATGTAAGTCTGAAGATCTTTCATTGGTGTTGAAGCAATGTGCCTTCTCTTGCTGCACTATCCGCTTGATCATTTCCTTGTATATCAACATGCGATGGAATCCATGTGAGAACTACATGTTTACTAGAAGTTATCATCAAATGACCAATTTCTTTAGCCAGGGGTTGTAATTTAGGATCATGAAGATCACTAAAGCATCATTAACGAACAAACGTGTTTTAGGCCAGGGATTTTACACATAACTTCGAGGTGAAATAGTAAGAGGCATTTACGTAACACGTTTTTTTTTAATACATAATTTTCAAATTTTAATATTTTTCACTTTTCTTGACAGACAATATTTATTCCTAAATTACTTACTTCAAATTCCTACCAGACAGTACTAATGTATCTATTGTATCTCTATTTAAGTTTTCTACTTTCTTAGTCTAATAGTGTCATGCATTGTTATCCTTAAATCAAAAATTTTTCTTTGTTTTTAGTCTTGTGTTTTTTTTTTTTTACCTGTTGTAGAACATCTTGCACTCAGGATTGTATTTTTGTGTAACTTTCGTTGCAACTGATTCTGAAACGATATCAATTTCTTTTATATATATATAGTATGATAATGCTGTGTATACGCTTTTTAAACTACTTTTAATAATTTTATTTTGTTTTAATTTAATACAGATTAAAGGTTATGGCTGGGGTAATTTATCTAGTTATAACGTACTTGTATAGTTTTAATCAAATATTTCCCTCAATGTCGTTTTATGCGCCCAGCCCATGACTAATCACTTATATAATGGTTTTTATTATTAATCGCTTTTCGTGTTCCAACCGCTTATTTGTTCTTAATCGGTGTATTTACAAGTTTCTACAATTTTTCATCTATTCGATTCGTCTGATCATATATATATATATATATATATATATATATATATATATATATATATATATATAACAGTTTTGGAACAAATAATATAAAGATAAACTACGAAATATAACAACGATTTAATAAATAACGGGTTTAAAGGGATTGTGAGTTGCTCCCTTCGCACTTATCAATTCTTATTGACCGAACATGTGTTCTTTTATTATTATTATTATTATTACTACTACTATTATTATATGAGGTCTCCGTAGAATGGGACAATACCATAAACATACGTGGACATAAAAAGGTTAGTAGAACAAACGAAAATAAAAAATGACCAAGAAGAAAATAGACTTTTATTCCATTGAAACCGCGGTCGTTCCGATTACTTTTGATCAGAATACGCATGTAGCAAATGTTTGTGATCAATTCAGAATCTGTATAAAATCTGAAGACAAAATTTCTAACGGATTTTTCGTGAAGAGATTTTGGTACTTTTTGCTTCGTTATATTTTTTAATTATTCCAAATTTACTACATTTCGACAAAAGCTTATTATTATATGTAACGTCTCATCAACTTGGCCGCTTAAGCTCGTCACTCGAGGATTGAAAGAGGACTGACCAAACGACATATACTGGGCAAGCCAATACGAGTTTTCTTGTCATTGCTTTCCTCGGGTTCGTATACATTTTATATATATATATATATGTGTGTGTGTGTGTGTGTGATATTTGCGTTAGCGTTCAAAATTGTATTGACGAATTTTGTTAACAAAAAGTTAACAGAAATGTCTTTTTCAATTTCAAATATTTTCGACACAGCCGCTTATCTTTTAGTTCAGTAACTTCTAACTGTTCCCAATACGGTTATATCTACTCCCGTCCATTATGTTTGGACAAAGGTACGTATAATATATATATATATATATATATATATATATATATATATATATATATATTGTATGTATATATGTACAGTATGCGTGGGAAATTATATGACGTATTTATTTCATCAGATACCATCAACATTTATGGGAATCCTTTTTTTTTTGTTTTGTTTTAATTTTACTCTCCAACGTCGTTAATTTGATAAGTTTGTGTAATATAAATAATTCTTCCACTTCGTTGGTTGAACACGGAAAATAGATTATTACAGAAAAGTGATGCGTGAGACTAAAATAATTATATATTTTTAAATCAACGTTAAAGTATAAAATAGACGTGCTCTTGGATTATTTTAATTAATTGCGGATCGATGCATGCATAAATCCTATAATAGTGATATGAAACGTAAAATGTACTGGGTGACACGGAGAAGATGGACGGTTTTGTTTTTTGAATAGCCCAATTGGCAACACTGCTACAATGCAAACCGCGTGCTCTACGTTTAGTGTACACATGAGAGATTGTTTAAGTAGCGGGCGTTTTGCGTGGAGCGAATCGATCACGACTGTGCAAAGAGAGTTTCGAAAAGATTTTAAATACATAATTTAGTTTCCCTAAAGCTATCTGTGATAATGATATTCTGCGATGTGCCTGCATCATCTTTTTGTTGTCAGTCGTAACTTTTTGTCCGAGATACTAGTTGACTAACTACTGTATCATTTATTTCCGTTACTCGAGTCAACGCTATCATTATTATCAGAGTCGAACGTAAAATTATATCTGTGGGTGGGTACATGAATATTCGTTATACGGGTACTGTTGTGTTCAATTTCACGCCCTTAAATTTATATAGTAAAATTTCAGAGTCTACACCAGTTTATTATAAAAGTAATTTATTCATTTACATTACCGTATTAAAGATATATATATATATTTAATGTAAATTTTTCCCTCGAATTTAACAAACTTAACACGTTAAGGTTGCCTTTACATACACACATGCATACGTACATTATACGACTCGAAATTCCTTAATATACCGTGGAAAATGAAACGAAGAAATTCATCCGTATTACAGGATCTGGTTTTAACGTAAATACATAGCCATTCTTCGGATGATAAAATATTTCCGCTATATATACGCAATGAGCGAAAATTGGAGTTGTTAATACTACAAGAAAATAGACCGAAGTTTCGACGTCAGCAGCACTGGATGGGTATAGTAATCATCTGGATTATATATTATTCGATGTCTAGCGAACATTATATATATAGTTTCTTCCAGATGATTTTTAGTGTTGAGCTGGTTATGTTAGTGATTATTAGTTCTAATTGGTTGACCTTCCGTCGCCTACATGAATATTTCATTTTCTCGCATGTTATGGGCTTTGCACTTTAATTTTTTTCTTCCAATTACCATCGCAGGATAGAGAAGAACGATATGCAATCGTATGTAGAGAGAAAATAATCTTTTGGATAATCGATTTAAGAAGAACCGAATTAGAATGTTCGTTTTTTGTTCACATCATTCATTGAATAATTTATGTTTCGATGTTTACAGATTAATAACTTGATTTTGTTTCATTCGTGAATTTTTCGTACCTAATTAAATATAATCTAGTATTCGACAATTAAAGAAGTGTTTTTCCCGAAAAGTGTATTATCTGGGAAAAAGTTAAAATTCTTTGTAAATATGATGACTAATTGAAATAATTAAGATATAGTTAAATCGTGACCTATATCTGATATAATGTTAGTTCCGGACACTAGAGAATCGCGAGATATTTTCGAACGTTCATTACTAATTTTGGTGACTGTCGATCGTTTTTAAAAGATTTGACCTTTACGTTCGTTATTAGTAGAGCGCGATAATTTTTCATCGATTACAAATTTTATACGAACAGTCAGAAATTATTTTAACGCCTATTTTAAATTTTTTATATTCGTTCCTTCTTCTACCCCGGAGTTACGTATTGCGGTTAATTCGGAGCGGTGAGTCTTCATCGTATGCGATAATCTTATTTTAGGAAACACTAATGCGTATTTGTATAACGATCTCGATATCGTCTCCCTTAGTTTTTGGACAGGTCGATAATGTACTTTACCCCTTCTAACGGCTGCTGCGTACAGGGAACAGACCGTGACGAGAAATACGTGAAAATGTATTCCGTTACATGTTATTCTACCCTTTTCAACGTCCACACGATCGGGCGCGTGCCCCAATAACTACCCCTTAAAATGTCTTCGTATGTTCGCCTCTCATCCCTCTCTATAATCTGTCTTTTCTTACTAAAACTTGTGTAGGTATTTATTTTACACGCGCACATATTTATTACACCTGTCTGTTAAGTAAGCGGGGTTTTTTTTAACACCTTGTTCTGTGCGAAATATGCCATGTGTACAACCACAGTAAACCGTTCGCCTACATAATAGAGGGGTAATATGTTTACAAATATGTCAATTCGACCGATTCGCGTCTATCTGTATCCGGTGTACGTTTATTTATTTATTTATTTATTTATTTATTTATTTACGACACATTTATATAGATTTATTTACGACTACTTTTTTGTTTGTTTCATCGTTAAGTATCATTGAAACATCGGATAGTGGAGTGTAGATTATGTACGTAGCATGGCGAAAATAATAAAGTTTCTCGATATTTCTCGTAGTTAAAAACTGATCGCGAAATTAAGACAGAATTATAAATATCGCTTTCGTGGCGTATACTATCATATTAGGAACAAAATAAACGTAAAAATTAAGTATTGTAAATATATCCCATTCCAGGTATTTTTAGTAAAACTTAAATATCAGTTAGCGAGCAACTAAAAACATCGTGAAGGAGTAATTGCTTCATTATTGAAGTATCTTAAATATTGATGAGACTAGCGAGACCCGGTATTCTTCTGAACACAGGGTAAATATTCATGAGAATGTTGAGTACAAACAACTTTCTCCCCAGCAAAAGTACAACACGAACTCTAGGTAGCGTTTAGATTTGTGGAAAAGTATTGAAACTCGTGTTTCGAAAAATACAATTTCACAAAAAACATAGTGCTTCTATATAATTACGTTCTCAACTACATGAAAGAGGCTCCTAAGATAATTCTACTTATCTCTAACGTCATACAGATTAGTCTACTAACAAAAATATTCAAAAACCTGATTACTAAGAATTCTTGTAATTGTGGGAAAAAAAGATAGGCGATCCGGGCTCATCTGTTTAATTTCTTCAAATAAAACGGGGATTCTGTTTTCTTCATATATATATATATATATATATATATATATATATATATATATATATATATATATATATATATGTTTCGGACTTTGAATAATGTCACGTTTAAGATATAAATTCAAGCAATTGCTACATATAAGTTATTATTTGTTGACATTATCCTGCTTGGGGAACAAATATTAATGCATCTGTGTCGGAGTGATCGTATTTTTACTATTTGTACATACCTCTATAATGTTATATACGTCGATATTTATTCCGCTAATATTTTTAATCTATGTGCATGTGTAATAGGAAAATAATGAAGAATGTCACTTTTACATTAAGAAGAGATTTGCACCTCCTAGTATTATAAACAATAACTAATTTATCCTAAAATAACTTAGTTTTAAAAATGGGCGGAATTCAAATTAGAAAAAAATTTGAACATTTATTTTCTGTTATTATACTGTATTTTAGGAAAAAATATAATGTTGAAGAATGAGCTCGATCCGAGAGGTGAAATGAAATTGAACTATGACGACCGACTGCAAGTAGTAATGTTAAATATATTCTGTAATTTTGATGTAATGTTCTTTATCGTTTCATATATGTTAATTATGATTTGATTTTGCGATGCCAAGAATTTCTAATAAACGTTATCGTTTAAAATTTTAAATTTGATACTAATATTGTCGAACAATCTGGTTCAAATAATAAAAACGACTATTCTGAATTGGTACTCTATATACAAAGGAGATTGTTGTGCTAAATCGCAATGCAATATGAATGTATGATTGAAAACTATGAATATTTTATTTTAATTGATGGGCCTGATTTCAAGATTATTACATCATAGAATTGAAACTTACCAAAAATACCCAGAACAGGATAAAAATTGATGATGTACTAAAATAGTTAAAAGTACTAATTATTTTATGGGTATTAAACAAACTAAATAATTTTAATTATTTTCCTGTAGAATATATTATAAAATGTAAAAAATCTTTAAAAAAAAAGTGTCATTAAAGTGGCTTTTACAATGGTTGATGGTTACATGCTCGATACAATCTGATAAAGGCATCAGAAAGTTATATACAGCGTTATATGGAGATTTTGAACATAGTACTACTATGGGTGCGGAGTTTACATAGGTCCGTATTGGCAACTGTAGGATCGCAACCAGAGTCCTTAAAGTACACACACTTGACGCGGCAGAATAGGTTGTTCGTAACATATGGGTATGGTTGCATACTACCGGCCAACAAACAAACGAGTCTAGGACTTATATTTCATATCTTTTTTTCTTTCTCGAATTTCTATTGGTGTTTCTTTCTTTTATCGTGTACATTTCCGCGTGTAAATTGTTTCATTGCCTCTCCAGTTTATGTTGTTCATATTATTACTGACCGATGTTAATATACATCGAATTTTTTCCTTACTGAAGTTTTATTGTTTCATTTTCAGAGGATTGTTTTGTGTAAATTATGAAAAAATAAAAATACTTAACTATTATGTGTAGTTTATCGAATTGTTTCGTTTTAGTATTTTAAATTTTTTAATATTTTTCTAATTGTATGAATTTTGTACTTATTTATGCAGAAATAAATATTAAATATATTTTGGTTTAATATTAAACTTTTTTATCTTGGGTTTGATAATCGAATTCCATAAATTTTAGTTTTTCTGATTATGATTTTCAAAGGTTCTTGTATTTGTATTACACTTTGTTGACTCTGATATTATTAATGTTATTTTGAAATAAAAAAATGTTGTATGTGTATATGTTGGTGAGAAGAGGTAAGGTGTAATTGCAACCGATAGATTTTTGAACAATGTGCCGCCACTGAACTGACGCATTTCAGAGAAATTAGTTTAAATAATACTTTTATCCAAAGAATTTTATGACAGTCCTCAAACAGAGTAACATGCGAAGCGGATTATTTGTGGAAAAAATTATAACTAGTGTATTGATAATCATATTTTTTTTGTACTCTCTTAATGCGGAATTGATATGGAGTGAGTAAAAATGATATGGAAAATAACATACGTCTGATTATGTGGTTTGTGATTAGTTTTAGTGAAAACAACTTTTATTGGTAATTTTTTCCATATTATTAGATGATGTCAGGTTAATACAGGGTATATTAATAATTTTAACAGCAACGATATAGTCACCAAAGTGAGTGAGCACTAACGTTTTACGTTAATTAATCCTTGTTTAACGTTAAGACTTGTAATTAACATTACAATTTCATTTTTTTTTTTTAAATTAATTTATGAGATAGTAAACCTAGTGAATTTAACTGGTTCAAGTATTCTATGTGTACAGCTGAACATTGTCTGTTTCTTCATTTTGGACGTAATCAGAACTGTAGTAAAGACGTGATGACATGCATTGAAAGATACATCCCCGTTTGTTTTGATAGCCATCATCCAGCTATTTAAGAGGACAGTCAATTGATACGAATGGAAAAGACCTGATTGGGCCTTGTGCCGGATGATGTACATATGTAATGTAAACATGTTACATGAGTTTCAATTCCCGCTTAAAGACCATGATCCACGTCATAGTCGTATTCACTTGACACAATTTGTTTTTGCGCAGCTGTAGTGGTAGGATTTTCTGTCGTATTATCGAACTTTCTCGCGTAAATGAACCCAGTTTTTTGGTTATCGTTGTTCCGAATTTTATATATAAAAGTTTTCACCCGTTTTAATACTCTCCATTCCAATTAGTAAAATGTGTAACCTTCTGCCAGGGAATCTATGTCGTTTGCTAACTTCATACTTGTCAGAAAGACAATTTCGGGTCGTATCACCCAATACAGGCTGGAGTTCCGAAGGGTAGTGTCTTTGGACCTATCCTGTACTTCCTATATTGATGATAAAACAATTACGCCTACGTTCGCCGATGACACCACCATTCTATCCAGTAGTAGTAGCCAGAAGGAAGCAACAAAGAACCTTCAACGACATCTAGATAGCGTCATCAGTTGGGCTCAACGATGGAAAACCTTGTTCAACAACTCCAAGTCGCAACACATCGTATTCACCCTGCGGCACGTTAACGTGTCCCATAGGGTCTATATTGTAGATCAGCCTATTCCGCAAACTAACGTGGTAAAATATCTTGACATGTACTTGAAGTCTCGTCTTAATACTGGCTAATAGGACGGCGTTCAACGCTCAGCATTTACTGCAAACGCCTGATATACTTATAAATTATAAAGCCCATATGGACATATGGAATAGCCCTATGGGGGCTGCGCTAAGAAGACCTATCAGCAGCTTGTCCAAACTCGGCAAAACGTAATCCTACGAATAATCGTAGATGTCCATCGTTTTTCCCGCAACGATGGCAATACACCGCGACCTCGCAATAAAAAGTGTACGCGAAGTAATACAAGATATAACAAAGATGTATACATCCCAATCTTGAAGCGAAAAAATAGCTCGACATCGAACTCGATACTCGCCGTTTGAAACGACTGAAACCGCATGACTTGATTTAGCATTAAGTACTAATTTATATATGATATATGTAAGTTAGTAAGAATCCTTGCTCGCTGGAGCGTCTTCGCACCCGTTTAGTTTTAAGCATATACACCATCATAATAATTGCAATACTTATTTGAGCGTAGTCTTAAGATCGTATTAACTCTTAAAATAAAAAATAAATAAATAAATTAGGCTTTAAATCTTTCTTCTTGTAAATAATTAATGATTGTTTTGGTTTTTCCCACGTTAATCTGCGTTCCATATTTGGTTCCTGCGTATTGTTGATTTTCGTCACTGCATGTACATGTGTACATATAAAATTTATAAGTCGATTACTTTATTGATAGTTCTTAAATCCGCGAATTGATTAATAATTATATACGTTACTCGGTATTACACGTCACTAGAATTTCACTCGGTATCTTATAACTGTGAGAGAATGAAGCGAGTAATGAAAAAGAAAATATGGCGAAAAGAACAAAACCACAGAACACAATTCTATACAAACAAATCATTCGTCATAGCTAACGTGTTTGTCAGGTACTTTTTTTTTTTCATTTTATTTTTGTGTCAGACGTAAAAAACCATTTATCATGGTTTTTATCGATTTAAATTACCTTTTCGCTGATATTGTTTTCCCACCTTTCTCTCATATATTTATATATATATATATTAGATATGTGTGTGTGTGCGCGCGTGTGTGTACGTGGTACCGCGTTATGTTTTTCTTTGTACGTTGTTTGTTAAAATGTGAAATTAAAAGTTTCTTTAAAACGAGAAAAAAAATTAAATTTATTTTTATTAAAACGTCGAACAAAGAGGAACGACTGACTACGTTAATTGGAATATCAATTTAAAAATTTAAATTACGACGAAGAAGAGGAATATGAAAACAAAAAAAGTTGAGTGTGATGTAGGCGAAAATTTTCCCCCCAAAAATATTCCAATTTATTACGTCGGTGCCATTGTAATCAATTTTAATAAATAATAACTCGTCCGAAATTTTGTATTATAAACAGATCCTATAAAAAAGAGAAGAAACAAACAAAAAACGGATTGAAAATAAAACGTGAAACACTCATTAGTATCACACATATAATCGATTTAAAACATCGTTATTCTACGTAGGTGTTTTTAATATTATTAATAATATTTTGTATTTTATTTTATCTTCAAATTATATTTTTCGGTTTGTTAATTTAAATATATATATATATATTATATATATATACAAACAAACACTATTTGGTATTTTGACTTCGACAATTTTTTTTATGTTTTTAATTTTTAACTTTTGTTTTATTTATAAATTTATTCTCCTTTTTTTTTTTATTTACAATCTACGCAAATGAAATGAAGGAACAGGAAAACATCACATACTGTTGATAGTCCATTGACTACAATTTGGACATCTCTAGGACGAATGAGAGGAGTAGGAGGAGGAAGTTTTAATATTTTCTCTTGGCTAGTTTCTTTTCAACAGACGCGATGAAGCATGTGGCATATTACGAGTTGTCAGTTGCAGAATAGCTGGGTTAGCGGCATTTCTTAGTCTGCTGGAAAAGAGCTTGTATCTTTTTTTGGCTACTTTTGAAACAGTTGGTATCCGCAAGTCGGAACGTACAGATTGATTTGACACAAACTAAGGAGCGTCTATAATCTGACGTAAGATTTTCGATTCCATTGACTTTGCCGGCTTAGCAGTGCCATATAGTTCAATGACGTAAGTCCAAATCGGTTTTGTTGCTAAGTTGTACAACAATAGTTTGTTCTCAACCGATAGCTTTGACTGTTCTCCAAAAAGACAATAGAGCAGACTACATCGCTTTCACACACTCTTAATTTTATTACTAATTCACTGACTCCAGGTAAGTTTTGTATCAAGACACAAATCAAGATATTTATCATGGTTAACTTGGAGGATGGATATGTCCCATTTAGATGGATTTTACTATCGTTAACTTACACCTAGCTAATGCTATTTGGTAAGTTTTGTAATTTATATGTATACTACATCATGAGTAGCACTCCATCCAGTGATGGATGCTAAAACTTAACTGTATATATTAATACGCTTAGTTTATATTAAGTCCAGAGGTTTCGTTCTATCTAGTTGACGGTATTCAAGCGAGTTATCCATTAGGGAGATCGCCATGTGATTAGTGTGTTTTCCAGACGGTTGACATATTTTTTGACAACAATCGCGATTTCCTCTTTTATGGACTTCACCTTAAGATCTTCATGAAGTGTAATATTAGTTACATACCATGGAGCACTAGCAATATTTCGGAGGATTTTGTTCTGCATTCGCTGTAGAATAGCAATATTGCTTTTTTCCGCGCAACCCCATAATTGACAATCATATAGCCAAATTGGCTTCAAGACCTGTTTGTATGATAACAGCTTGTTTTCGTAACAATAACGAGAACATTTGTTTCCGTTTGATATTGAATTCATTACTTTTTTTAATTATATGTTTACTCCATGTTAGCCGTTGATCTAAGTTTATCCCGAGATATTTTACTTCTTCTTTTTTGAGGGATTATGGTCCCATTTATGGTTATGGGCTTTGTTGAAGCAGTTCTTCTGTTAGTAAATATTACCCGAGCTGATTTATCTTCATTAATATTAATTTTCCATGTTTTAAACCATGTTGCTATTTCTTCAACTGCTGATTGCAGGTTTGTACATGCGTCTACAGAGGAATTATCTACACATAGGATAGCTGTATCATCAGCAAACGTTGTCACTTCAACATTTGCAGGAGTGGGAATATCTGTCGTATAAGTTATATATAATAACGGTCCCAGTACGCTCCGTTGAGGTACACCTGATCTTACTGGATAAATTTGAGATTCTTCTTCTCCATATTTAACGCAAAAGTACCTTTCTTCCAGGTAAGATTGTAATCGATAATTGATATGGGAAATAATGTTTGATTTTCTGTACTAGTCCTTCATGCCAGACACTGTCAAAAGCTTGGCGTATATCTAGAAATATCGCATTAAAAACTTTTCTTTCCTCCGTGGATTTTTCAATTATATTAACTACCCGATGAACTTGCTCGACGGTACTATGTTTTTTCCTAAACCCGAATTGATGATCCGGTATTAGTTTTTTATACTCCACAAGTGGTAGCATTCTTTTTATAATTAGTTTTTCATACAACTTGGAAACCATGGGTAATAATGAAATAGGACGGTACGAGCTTGGTTCTGATGCCGGTTTGTTTGGTTTTTTTAATAACCCCAATTTGTGAAAATTTCAGTTGGATTGGATAGTATGTTAGTCTAAATATAGCATCGAATATATAGGTTAGGAGTATTAAGCCTTTTCTAGATGGTTCTTTTAGAACTCTTGCTGAGATTAAGTCGTAACCTGGTGCTTTTGTAGGATTCGATGATTTAACTATATTTTGTACACCTGGGGATGTAAATTTAACAGGCTTAGATACATCGTGATATTAGAATTATTGCATGAATTTACAAGATGTGACTGAAATCATTCACCATAAAAGGATGAATCATAGTTAAATGGTTCTGAAGTTTATTAGACACCATAATCGGGTCAGAATCGGATGAGAAAATACATATATCGTCAGGAAAAGTACATAACACCGTATTTTTATTAACCCGTATGTGTGCAGTATAAACACTATACAAAGAAGGTTCCTTGTGGAACTTCTGTTTGGATGGTTTCGTCATATTTGACACAGAAAATCTTGTAGATATGATTTTATGGTTAAATAATATGATGGATGAATGATATCCCTCACTTTGAAAAGGAGGCCAGGATGTCAGATGTGATTGTAAAACATCGAGAAAAACAGCTAAACAGTACTGTTTCCGATCTAATGCTGTAGAGATATTGTCATTGTTGTATAGTTGAATGATTATGCCGGAATCCAAATTGATGAGAAGGAATTATTCTCTTCTTTTCTAAGGATGGATATATTGTACGCAGTAGAATTTTTTCCAAAATTTTGACCAACGATATCGATCATTGTGCAACTCCGATGTTCCGTAATAGCGATTCGTTCTTACATTTTGTTGTTGTCCGCGAAATTCTAAGAAGTCTTCCCCAGCATCTCATCTAGAAACTGTCGATTCTTCCTCCGTTCGTTATTTTATGTTCAGGTTTCCACGGCATACAGGCTGATAAAAAATGTAAGCCACTAAACCAGTTCTTATATTTTTCTCTTTTATTTAATCGCGTTATATTCCCAGACGTTGTTTAGTTTTGTCGTGGCACTTTTAACGACTTCGATTCTACGTCTTACATTATTATAATGCTTTTATCTTAAAGTAGTGATTCCCTCTCCTCCGTCTCTCTCTCTCTATATATATATATATATATATGTGTGTGTGGCGTGTGCATATCTACATGATTCTTCTGCTATTTAAAAACGGTTCTATTGTCCTGCTTTTTTTTTGTTTAAATTTTAATCAAACATGCTACCTTCTATAGAAATGTTGCTATGCGAGGGAATAATTGTAGATTATCCAGAATCGGGTAACAAATTATGTCCAAATAGTAATCCACTGATGAATATTCTAAGAAAAAATATTCTATCAGTTAAGTATGATCTGAAGAATTTGTAAAGGTATGGAGTTAAAAATTGTTTTAGTTTAAACAACAATCCCGGGTGCCAGACCCGATCAAACGCCTGCGTTACATCCAGGAAAACAACTGATCATACATCACCTTTTCCCAGCATTGATGATATCACATCAACTAGTCTATTACACTGTTGTATTGTTGAGTGTTCCATTCGAAAACCGAACTGATGATTTGGGATTGTAGTTAGCATTTTTATAATCAAATCTACACTACTCAAAATTTAGATTTTTTAAGACTTTCGATAATGAATAGAGTAAACTGATTGGACGATATGAGGACACACGTCAATTTGTGGCTTTCCTACCTTATGCGCCAGATGATTACTGATCTTTTTCACTGGCTTGGAAAGCATCCTTCACGTAAAATGGAATTAAAAACACAGCATAAGAGCACAGCTGCTTTCCATGTTAGATGTTTAAGGATTTCACCTGTGATTTTATCTGATCCAGGAGCCTTTTTAATGGACATTGTTGTAAACTTTTATGTACTTCTTTTGGAGAAAATGATTTTAATGTAGATATAAACTGTTATAGGCGTTAACCCTTTCAGTCATACATTATTAAATTTTGACAGAAAATTATAAATTTTATACAGGTATCTTTTAAGGTGAATTGTAGATAATTTTCCACGTATTTATATAAATATTTTTTAAAATTGAGACATTTCACGTCGCCCAGAAAATAAAATTTTTTATTAGAAATTTCGTACACTACATAGTGGACATTACGAATGAAAAAGCTAAAGTTGCGACGTTTGTCTATTTTGAAAGAGTTAATTACTTCGATATTCGTATTGTTGTTTTCACAAAAAAAAAAAAAAAATTAAATTAAATTGATAATTTTTTTTTTATATTTTAATAATATAGGACAAATTCGCTTTTTATTAATCTCCAGTTCTAAAAATTATCATAATTTGTTGTTTAAACGAACCTTATTATTCAACCGATTTCTTTATATGGCGCCTAATCGAAAATCGTAATAATTCGATTATGAATTTTCCGAACATCTGGAAAAAGAATAGTCGGTTTGTTTTATTAATTTATAAAAAATGATTTGAAAATATTATTTCCGAGACGTTTTTTAATCGATGGAACGCTTAACCGCTTTATCTTCTTTAAATTTCACGAATATATTCGGAAGCACGCGTATTTTATAATCAGATAAAAAATTGTAACGTTAGTAGTAATACTATCTGATTTAGTATCTTCAGTCGCAACAAAATTCATAGGGCTACGCCCCTTTTGTATAATATAATATATATATATGACTGGAAAGATAAGCGTCTGGCTACTACCCCGTAAAAATTTCTTTTGTTTTAAATTCACGACCGGCTTTCCTAAAATACTTCGATTATCGGTAGTGGTAGTAATAACGATAGTAATACTATCTTGCGATTATAATATCAGACGTGGTAGATAAAACGGTTACTATTCTAATATTATCGTTGTTGGGTTCGTAGCGATTTCGGCAGTTTAGTTTAGAAGTTTTTGTATTTCTGTATTTGGGCAATTGTTCGTTAGTTCGGCGTTTGCTCGCTTCGAAGTAGTATTCAAGTAATAGGCTAAGGGTTGAAAATACTAGAATAAAAGGGTGTTTTTGTGTGTGTGTGTGTTGTCGATGTGAGAACGTTGTTGAAAACAACGAGAAGACTACGTAAAATGGCAGAACGCCGCGACGAACTAGTAGAATGATAACGTTATTTTCGATGGTCGACTTTTGTAACTTTTTGTTTTCGATCCGAAAAGAAAAAACTTGAAAATTTGAAACATAAAAAAAAATTTTAATAATTTATTTTTAAAATATTTCAATTCGCGTATATTTAAAAATGTGCTTTATTCGATGTTTTTGGTGGAAAACGTACGTTCTCGTTAAAATATTTTCCCCGATTTAATCGGTCGTTATCCGAGGAATGTCTGAAAGGCGTAGCAGTTACGGATGCTTCTTTACGAGTAAAAAGGTCTTGACTTTTTTATTTAAAAAAAAAAAAAAAAAATATGTTTAAAAATTATTTCTCGTCTATGTTGTTTTTTTATTATTTTTATTTTATATATTATCGTATTACGTTAATTTAGGCATTAAATCTTATCCCATTATTCCCGATAAATTAAGTATTATCGATTTTTTTTTTATAGTAATTTTATATTACAATCAAAGGAATAAATAGTAAATAAAATCCTATAAACTCTAAAATGGTTAAAGGACGTCATCGAAGCAACCCATAGATGATAGGGAGTGGTTTGCCATTGACTTCACCGGTTTCTTCACTTTCCCGGAAGTTGTTTCTCATTTACCGACCGACTAGACAGATAGGTATTTTAAAATTATCCTACGTAAAGCAATAATAATATAAGCTAATAAATATTCGTATAAAATCGTGACACAGTCGACGGTTTTTAGAAACTTCAGACCGAAAGTACGAAGGGTCTCCTTTTTTGTACCGCATTTTCCGCATGATCATCGCTGGAATAAAAAAAAAAAAAATCGATTCAATCAGTTTTCCCGGGGGTGTGTATGTGTCTATCGCAGTCGCTTACCTCCGATACGGAGGCGGCACTTCATGATGAAGATGAGAAAAAAATCACAAATACTTTGGTTTTATAGTAAAAATTATTCGTTTCTGTAAGCCTATTTTATCGCTTTGATGATAGGTTTATGAACAATTAATTCGACCATTCAATACTTTACCAATTCTCCGCTTATATGAGAACCGTCGTAAAATATTAGACCTTATTTAGTAATTTATCATCTATAAAAATTGTTAGTTAAACGCCGTTTCAAATCATATTAAAAAAATTTTAATGGAGGAACAAAAATATGTAAAAGCCATTCGCGTATGAAGTATAAATAATGATAATTAATATTGTTAGGAAAAACCTATCGTTGCACTGATGCCGATGACAGAAGGATGGATGTGAACGTTCTCAGAACTAACTACGTTCTAATTTATTTCATCGTACACGCCTTTTGTCTGGTAGATTACCACGATTTTTCAAAAGTTTCCAGTGCTCTTGGATGGACTTCTTCATAGTCGGTAACTCAATTACTGGATATCGACACATCTACGTAATGTATCTGATGTAACGTTTCTCCGTATAATCCTATTTCGCCGGTTCTGCATTTAATCCTAATTAGCCCAGTTAGGAATGTAATTATGTATTACGATCGCTTTACCTTCATTTTGTCTCGTTAATATGTATTTTTCGAGCTTACTATCATCCTTTTTTAATAATATGTCTATAATATTTCAATATTTTTTCTTGACATAATGTGAAAAGACGTCGGTCAATATTCAGTTCTTTAAAAATTGATATATTTGTTTTCTTAGTTATCCATTCACCACTCCGTGGTTGGGTGAACTATTGCATTATTAATAACGAAGTTATATCTGTTCATCAGCTAACAACCGCAAAATTAAATGATTGTTGTCTGCCCTCTGTAGCTGTAATATCATTTTTTATCTATTTTCTTTTAAAAAGCTTTCGGTATATCGTATTCTAGGAATACAATAACGTATAGAATATGATATGATACGATATAAAACCGTTATTTTTAGGGATTGATCAAAATCGTTCACTCGACAATCTGAACCGCTTTTTTTTTTTTAACGATTCATTTATTCATCACTCAGTAGTACGTATTTTGTTAATTATGATACAAAGACTACGAAAAAATTTAACGTCGTTCACGGTGAACTTTTGAAAAATTATGTACTAGCAGAATCTTTTCAAAGTGGCTAAAAATTAATATATACATGCGATAAAAGTATAAAATCAAAAACAGACTCGTTAAATGTTCATAAATGTATACGTATCGCGAAGCCGATAAATCACGTTCTAATAACGTTTAACGATAAAAAAGTTAATAAGTTGCCAAAAATTTAAAATATATGAGCGGAAACATTTTAAACGCCATAAATATACATAGAAACGATTATTATGAATTACGCTGGGACTATTAACAAATCGATCAATTACCAATATTTTAGAGAAGTCCTTGTAGAGAAAATAAACGAGAAATCAAATATTGTAAAAATGTACTCCGGGCAACACTGATTAACAGAGTAGCGAATTAAAGGGAGCGGTGTTGATCAATGAATTATTCGGTAAATAATTACCGTTCTTTTTCCGTGAGCGGTACTAATGAACTAGATTTTTGAGTCGATTCGCAACACACACACACATATATATATATATATATATATATATATATATATATAAAATGGCTTTTTGGTAATTCTTTAACAAACACACAGACGTTAAAATAAAACAAAATTGTGGAAATCCATAGGAAGTTTTTGATTGTCTTGCAACATCAGCCCAACGCAGTCGTTTGCTTCTCCGACGCATCTAAAAGATCACAATATGTTGGAGGTGCCTTTTCAGTCGGAAGCAAGATACATTCTTTCGGTCTACCGATCGTGTCATTAGTCCTAGCGGCTGAGATGATAGCCTTGCTCCAGTGTTTGCTACGAATCGCAGATTTGCTTGCTGGCCAGTATGTAATACTGACTGACTCAGCTTTGGGATTACAGTACATTGAAGTGAGAAATATTACTGTGACAATGGTGGACCAAATATTTCACAGCATTATAGAATTAAGTGAACGTAAGACCGGCATCACTTTCGTCTGGATTCCAAGTCATCGTGGGATTAATAAGGTACAAGACCTACCCAAACTTATTTACCGATAACGCTAGGAGAAGACAACGCAAAATATTATACTCAGAAAATTCTAGACGCGTGGAACCAGTCCTTCCATATCCGGCCAAGTATACTTGGAAATATAAAGAAGGATTTAGCAATTTGGCCTTAAAAAATTGGCAAAATCTGTTCATCGAGGTTGGAAACAGTTGTCAACAGAATATATATTGGTCACACGGTGAGTACGCACTCGTATCTACTGAGTGTCCGACCACCGCCAACATGTGAAGTTTGCTGTTTACCATTCTATCATATTGATGTAATCTGCCATAAATATACTCAATATCGTTACAATCAGCTGAAAACAAGTATACCGGATGTAAACAATCTCCACCTTCTCACCAACTTTTTATAATAAATGTTAAACTCTATAATTATATCTAAGTAATTGATAATTCGAGTAATAGCCTTATAGGCAATAGCTACTCGTATATATAAAAAAAACAAACACACGTCTTTTGTCTCTTAGATTATTATGATTAATTCTCGGGTACTGTTGGATAGATTATTATATTATTGATAACGAAACGTGTCATCAACTAACCAGCCCTAAATTAAATAATAATTCTTTTCATTCTCGCTAATGTCACTTTTTCTTTTCTTTCATTCAAAAAAGCTTGAGGCATATCATATACATATATATATATATATATATATATATATATATATATATATAAAAATCATATACTCGTGGTGTAGCGGTGATGGTTTAGCATTGTTCTCATATGACCCGGGTTTGAATCCCACCGGGAACGTGAATTTTACACCATAAAAAGGCCCCTACTCTACTCAGCTATGCGTTCAATAGTTCGTTAAATAAGTGCCAGTTTTCTGGGAAAGTAAAGAAGCCGAGAGCGTCGTACGATTGTTCCCCCATTTCTAGTTGATGAAGATCGTCAGACGATGCCCTTAGTAACTTTTGAGTTTATGAGATGATTCGTATATACATGTAGTATACGATGCCGAAAAAAATGTTTAAATGAAAATCGAAAGTTCTTTAATTACCTCAGCTAATCGTGCAATTGGTCGATAAATGAGTACTAGCTTACCTGGAAATTAAAGAAGCCGGGGAAGGTAATGCGACAAACCAGCCTATATATTTAGTCTTACCGAATGTTCATGTACTAAACATGTTTTAATAAAATGTGTTTTACTTAGATTCCGAAAAAATAGCCTGTCTCCACGTCTTCTCGATACTCGATAATTCAGATATTTATTTACTCCCAATTTCGTTTAGATTCTCCAGAAATTAAAATGACGGAAATGCGATTGTACTAATATTTCCGGCGAAATCTTAACGTCATTTTAACTATTCGTTATTGAGTAGTTTAATTTAAAAAGAATTTTTGTTTTATATTTCGGTACGGGTAAATTGTTCATTTTTAAAATTTAATATGCTTATGTGCATGTAACTTAATAAGAAGAAATACAGTGCTTCTTCTTCTACAAATTTTCTAAAAATGGCAAAATGTAGCAATTAAATACGATTTTAATTATTTCTGGAAAATAATCAATTTTATTTTAAAAATTCAACTTTTTCGTTCATTTTTCTCAGCGTGACTGTAATGTTATATCGTTAAAAATTAAATTTCAATTACGAATTATCCTGGTGCTCGTCGTGTATATGTCAAAAAAATATTTTGACACATAATGCTTATATATTCGTGATGTAAACGAGTATATAGTAATAAAAATCGTGTAAAAGCGGGAACACGCACATTTCAGCGTTCGAAAATATTGAGGTCAGGCGGTCACTTTTTTTTAGCCACGACTATTTTTCCAGCCAGCATAGTTATATATATATATATATGTCTGCGTTCGTGTGTGTATGTATGTATGTATGTTTGTAGTTTCAACGATAGGGGCAATGTACCTTTGCATTTACTTACTTACTTCCCTAGTTCTTCGAGGGTCGTAAATTTTTCAGTCACACGATTCACCCCTTTTTTGGTTTGTTGCGTAACAAGGGTGTATTCGTACGTTACAGTTATATTATCGTGTTATCGACGTATATGATTAAAACGTAGGGAACGGGAGTTTAGAGTACAATTAGAGTATAATCATTACGACTTTCCCGGTATCTTGTATAATCCGATTCCAGCGGGGAATTATCCTTTCGCAGTCGATATTTAATTGCACGCTTTATATTTCGCTGAGTGTTGGTCCTCTATATAGAACCGTGTCGACAGCGGCAGCTTCAGTTGTTACTGGAATATTACGGCTAATTTAAGTATGTATCAAGCTGCCTTGCTAAATTAGAGAAATTATTAAAGTTAAATTATGGTCAGCTTCGGTCGTATCTATTATACATCCTCGAGTATTTGTAAATTCTGCGCATTAGACGTTCCCAATACAGTTTGTCATTTTTTATTTGAATGCCCTTATACTATTGATACGCGTTCGAAATATAAGTTAAATGGTTCTTGTCTTGATGATGACTTAATTATTGATGATGGAAACGGTTTAAACTTATCTAACTGTAGGTCGTTCGTTAACTATGTTAATCGTGCTATGAGAAAGCGTATTGGAAATAATATAATCCTGTCATTATAATTCTTCTTTTGGTATGCTAACGACGATTTATTTTTTATGAGTTTTGATGCGGGTAAAAATAAAATTGAATATAATCTCGTATGGAATTTTACGTATATTCGGTAATTGACTTGTAAGAACTTGAATTTTAAATTGCGTATGTATATTCATACAAAATTACTTCTTAGTATTTATTTTCTAAAATTAACACGTTTTCGCTTTAGGGTCGAGAAACAACGCCAGATATAGCAACTAGTCCGCGTCGTCAAAATCCGGCTTATGGAGGTGGTAATAATACTGCACTTCGCCCAAAAGAACCTCCGTCTATGGTTATTCAAGGGGATTTTCGAAAGGTAAAAGCATAATTTTGATAGTAAATATGTCTTACAGATGATTTAAAAAGTGCAACAAGACACAATGTTGGATAAAGATATATATATATATATATATATATATGTGTGTGTGTATGTATATATAAGATAATTTAGAGATACAGATAACTGTTTTTACTCAAAAACTTATTATGTACAAATTAAACAAGTTTCGATTAAGCAAAATTTAATAATCGAATTTTTGCGTTGTAAAATTTATAATTTAATTCTAACTTTACCGGACGTTAAAAGTTTGTAATTTGAAGAATAAACGTTTTATATATATATATATATATATATATATATATATATATATATATATATATATATATATAGTGTAAGGTGGTTGACCATTTAGTTATGTAAGTGTACTTTTAATTTCTTATTTAATTTGGAAAATTATATAAAGGTAACGTTCGATGATTAATTTAAAAACTATTAAATGTGTAATTTTTTGTTTTTAGATATGACTAATTTTGACGGTTAGGCTTTAATATTCGATTATGTTTATTTCAGGTCAGCGGGATATCAAATGAAATTTTCAGGCAGATTGAAACGATTGAAAATGAATATGATTCCACTACAGCAGCTGCTTTGGAAGCGGTGGAAAGACGGGGTGAGATGATTGTACGAATATTAGAAACTAAAAATCTAGGAAAAGCTGCCGGTGATGCTGCTAGGAAATTTTTAAATATGCAGGTATTAAAACTTAGCAATAAGTTATTTATTAACAGATAAGTATTGTCTGGAATTTTTCAATTCGTAAAAGAAAAAAAAATGCGTTATCCGGAAGAGAATTACACGGTATGAAAATATGTACTAACAACTTGATGGTATTAAATAGGCCGTTAAATCGTTTTTTAATTAACCAACAAATATTTGTATATATTCACGACCTATATACGTCACAAATTAAAGTAGAATTCATCAATTTTTAACCTTAATATATTATAATACACCTTAGCCTAATGCTCTATAAAACAATACCCTACATTTAAGAAATATCAGTAATCACTGTGTGAATGCTTTTTGGAAGCATATACTCCGAAATTGAGTAATATATTTTCACCCGTAGTAATTCAATTTTCTACTTATTATGTTTAATTAATACTAATCATAAATAATTTGCCTTTATATAATTATTTTATTTTATAAATATTTACATATATCTATACATATCAGAATCTGATACTTTAAATATACTCTATATGCGAATTTATCTCTATATTGTTGCGACTACATGCTCTAATATTCTGTACTATTTTATTTCTGCTTATTCATTAAATTAGATTAATATTAAACGCGCAGTAAATTATGATAATATATAAATAAATGAAATTAAAACTTATCGGCCCAACTTTTTCCATTGACTTCCATCCGTTGATTAATGCTTTAATTACCTTATTTATTAAACGGCACGCTATTATATATATATATATATATATATATATATATATATATATATATATATATATATATATATATATCAGTGTGATTTAAAATTTAAATTTTTTATTCAACAATCGCATTAAATGAGAATATTATTAATATTCAATGAAGCTAGCAAAATTTAAAATGTCAGAAATCAAAATGCTGAGAACGATATTTTTTTAACCATGCAACATACCTTCATGCGATCACATAAGTATGAAAAACCCTTTATTAATATTAAGATATTTTTCTTATTACAAGACATTATGTTGTTGACAAACCCTCACGCACACATATGTAAACCGTTGTTATAATTAACGACGTCCGTGCGTAAATTTTTAATTTATTTTAATTTATTGTTTTTAGTCAACTGATAATTTTCTCTTCAATGAAGGCATATCCATTTCATTATTATCGTCGCCACTTCTTGAAATTATTCTTGGTGTTATATTTTATAAACACTAAGCTATCACTGAATACTATTATTTATATATATGTGTGTGTGTTTATACAAGAATATTCATGGAAGACATCTACCATAAGTTTTATCGTTGTAGTGAACAATAAAGAGGATGTGTGTGTGTGTGTTGTGTGCATATGTATATATATGCATGCACGTTTGTTCGTGTTTAATTTTGGGTAGTTCGATTGAAGTAGTTGTGTTTGTGTGCATATATGTGTATGAAGAAATATATATATATATGTTTGTTTGTGTTCGTTTGGAAGATGTGTGGGAGACATTGAATTGTATGGTCCATTGTCTTCAATGGCTTTACTCTGCTTGAGTCTGGAGCTAGTTGCTTATTCATTATTATTTATAAAAAATCAATGGTGAGGGTGATACGATGTAGTTAATTTCAAGTGATTTTTCGCAAGTCCAGGACGCTATGATAAAATAATTTGTTTCTTTTTTCGTGAAAACATGATATTAATAAGTTACGCCTTGTATGTATTATATATATATATATATATGTGTGTGTGTGTGTGTGTGTGTGTGTGTGTGTGAGTGTGTGTGTGGATCGCAGAAATAAACTGACAGTTTTGTTAATAGCGTACCTGAAGAAAGAAAAACCATCATTACGACATAATACGATAAAATAACAATCCATTATTTTTAAATTTTTACATATAGTTTATTTTTTACTTTCTTCAAAACCTTTTTTATTTATTTCAAAATTTGCCCGTTAACGTCTATACTTTCATTTGGTTTGAAGTTAGATTATATTTCTTTCTTCAGTTGTACATATTTATTTTTAAATTTTATTTTTATTTGTTTTAGTTGGTTGTGCGAATTTTGGTATTTAATTCCCAAGCTCAACGTTTGTAATCGTAATTTAAATTTAATAGTTTAAGTGGTTTTTTTTTAGTAATAATTTTGAAGTTTGTTAATACAATCCTTAAAATGGTAACTTTTATTACTAACGATAACTTTATTCATTCAGAATTTTTTATCCAAATATTCTACAATAATGTTAACAGAATTTCATAGTCGACATTTGTAGGGAATTATGGATATTTGTTCGGTAATAAAAAATATTAATTTACGATTTTGATCAACGGAATATGAAGTAAGCAACAGAACTCCATCGTCTTAAAACGACATAATTTTTTAAAAAAATGTATAGAACTGTTCATCTAGCTACAATTTGGAAATTAAGCATAAATAATTTAATTAAATGAATAACGTGTTTCTAAATTTGAAAATATTACATATTTTATTAATAAGAAAGCACATACGGGTTTTACTCGCATATTAGATATTAATTTTGAGATATTGAAATCCCAGGCTTTGTACCAGTATTAAAAATGGTTTATTTATTTTTTAATTCTTCGTAATTTCAATTTGTAATTTCAAAATTTCAAAACCATGGACCTCAATTTAAATATAACATAAAGTTTAATAACGTAAAATAAGAAAATATAAATAAAGAGCATTATACATTATCAGTTTTCTCCGCGACCGAAGCTACAAAATTTCTTTATATATATATATATATATGGGTGCGTGTGCGTGCATGCTATTATGTTTAAATTAGCCTAGTATTTTGTCATCCGTTAATGATGAACGGGTAATAAAATTTATATCGTAACAATGTGTACAGATAAATATGTGTGATCTTTCACACCCATCAAAGTCAGTACATGTCGTGTGTGTATTTATAATATACTCACGTCAAAGTAGAATTTATCACCGGATCAACTGTATTACATAACACGTTATTTTTCTATTTTGTTTTGTTGATAAATATTTTTAAAACTAACGTTTTGTACTATTTTTAATGTATTAATTCCGTACAATTCTATTTAATCGTCCTCTAATTCGAAGTATATTTTTTTCTTTCTACCTGTTTTTGGTGTTTGATTTCTTCTTATAGACTTCTTTCATGGATTCCATTTGGCAATGAACTCTGAAGAGCAAATATTACAATTAGATTTTTGCTCGCAATCTGTCTATTTGAGGCAATAAACGGCGAGGATAATGTTTAAGGGTCAAATTAAATTATTTAGTAGAGCGTGTCCCAGTGGACAAAGATTCTTATCTTATGGCTGGACTATTTTCCAAATGGTACGCAAGCCTTAGGCGCGATCTTATAGAATAAGTTTTTTAATAATACGTTGTCATTTGTTAACTGTAGATAGCGCGTGCCTATTTCTATTATACGACCGGATCCTCAGTTGATTTTTACGATCAAATTTGTTTCATGTAATGCTAGAAAACATGTCCCTCGTATACCCTACCACATCCATTTTCGTACTTACACCTCCTAAAAACCTCCCAACTCGGCTTTTCTTTATCATCCTGGTCAGATTTCGTTCCAATCACAATTGCCTTTCTAGCCATTTCTTACTCTATCTGCATACCGTCCTGTACATGCGGGAACTATAGCAGAGGCTAATCGTGTGATTTTTGCTTGTGATTTGTATAGCAGAGGCAGAGATGCCTTTGTTAATAAAATTTTATATTTAAATATTACCCCCCTTCTCGGTTGCCTACTTTGGCCCTGAATAATAACAATATCCTCTTGACCACATATCGTCCAGTTCCATATTAAGCGCACTGCATAGACGTGGTTTTCGAGACAACCTATCAAAATTTATCTGTTCATTTTTAATGAACAGGAAATTCAAAGTTAGAGTAGGTAATTCACTGCCTTCCAGAAAAAGCCAAATAACAGGTATCCTCTTTAGGTTCCGTATTAAGCCCATTACTATTTTCATTATCGGACTTGAAAGAACATACCACTGCACCTGTAAAATATTCCGTATACGCAGATGACTTAGTTATTTACACTAGAGGCAGTAATATAGCAGGGTTAGAAGCAATCTTGCAACAAAACGTCACTCAAATCGAAAATTGGGCAGTTGGAAAAAACATTCGGAAAAACTGTCGCAGTATGCTTTTCCAGAAGCAACTCAAATTCTCGTCCTATCCTCCTAAAAGTGAATCATAATTATATACAAAATAAGGAGCAAACAAAATTTCCTGGGCTAATATTTGATAAAAAAACCAGCTAGAGACCCCACATAGAACATAAGATCAAGATGCACGAGCGCACTCAAACTAAAATGATGTTGCACCACAAATTCTGGGGTTCGGACAGGCTAACACTATTGCGGTTATACGGCACGCACGTTCGATCAAATAATAGACTACGGCGCTATAATATACAGTGCAGCCCAAAATCGTCAAAAAATTGGATATTACACAAAATCAAGCATTACGTATATGTATCGGAGCCTTCTGCACAAGTCCGATTATAAGCTTACACATCAAAAGTAACATACCATCGTTAAAAGATCGTCGAATTAGCACTTAAGTATTACTTCAAACTCAGCGTGAACAAAGCGCATCTTAATTACTTTAAAACGTTTTACTCAAACAAGGTTGTACACCAAAAACAATTAAGAATTTGATCCACGATGAAAGACATTCGCCACATCAATATAACACCATTAATACTGGAACTTCATTAACCACGGAGCCCGTTATGGCAAAATGCCAAACTGAGAGGTGATAAATATCTAAAAGTTATCATTAAACAGATAAGATGCTTATTGGAGCGTGGAAAACAAGTGCACTGGTCGAGCTATATGACAGATCAACCCGCAAATTGGCAGCCGGACGGACTACATCGTACCGGAAAAATAGATGAGAGAAAGTGGCTCTAGCGAGCTTATGAATCGGTCACACTAGGCTAACGCACGACCCACTGATCAATGGAGGAACGCATGCATTGTGCTCTTATTGCCAGCTTTCTGCACTAACGGTAGGACACATAATCACTGAATGCCAAAAATTCGAAAACCAAAGAAGGGAGACGTC
Source organism: Coronaproctus castanopsis (assembly GCA_032883995.1). NCBI lineage: Eukaryota > Metazoa > Arthropoda > Insecta > Hemiptera > Monophlebidae > Coronaproctus > Coronaproctus castanopsis. The sequence continues at coordinate 132,315,145 of CM065052.1, read as the reverse complement.
AAATTCCGAGTATAAACTAACTGCTACGAGACAAAGAAGACATGTCACTGAAGCTACAAACCTATCGAGCCTACTCAAATTAATATAATTAAGTACGTTACTGTGTAATAATGTTTACCTATTCACTGTTTTCATAAATATAAGACTTTAATTGTATCGTGGACGCAAATGACCAGAGTAATCGAGCGTCGTTAAATAAAATGTATGAAATAAATTAAATAAATAAACATATATATATATAATAATATTCTCACATCTCGTTCTATATGAGAAAATAACACGCTATTCAAAATTAAAAAAATTTATTTAGATACTAGAGATACGTATTGGAATTATCAATTCACTTAATGTATCTAAAACTCAGTAAATTCGCGAAGAAAATATATTCCTATACAGAGTTGTGTGCAATATTGAAATATTAGACTGAACATAACTGATGCCTTTTTAACTGAGTGGTTAACGTGAAATGATTATGACGGTTAAAAAGTCCCAATTGTCACACAAATTTGTCGCGTTACCTTTTACTTCTATAATTCCTTTTACTTTTACCATAGCAATTTTTATTTACATTTTTTTTTAATGTGCACCTGTACAAATTAAAAAACACATCACGTATGAAAATACAACGACGTACAGTCTCTGTTACAATACAGCCGATTGTGAATTACGAAATATCTCGATCTGTAGGGAATAATAAGTTTAGATCACTTTGAAAATGGGCAATAAGTGCGTCTCAGAGCATTCGTCGATTTAATCTTCGAACAGGATTGTCTGTCAATGTTGACTGGATTTGGACGATTACAGCATTTGCCAAAAAATCTTTAATATTTGTCTCGATAAATCTGTGTGACTGTGGACATTTGCAGATGGCGATGTAACGTATCGTTGCTGATATAATATAGTCGCATATTGCTATTAGAACTTTAAACTGGAACTGTTAGATACGTTTGACATTGCTGATTCAATTCCATATTTTTATTGCTTTTAGCTTTTCGTCCTAGAAAGTAGTATAGTAACCGGAATGAAGTATTTAAATTTTTTCTAAGTTTGTAGTATATGCGGTCTATAAGTAAGTTTTTTATCCATAATAACGAAAAGAGATACTTTAAACCGGAAGAATTTACTGTTGTCCATAGCATACTAGAGGACACGAGCTTCTCTTTAATGTAATAGTTGTCAATCTATTCGTGTTGATTTTGCTTCTCCATTTTGTGCGCTACTTTCCATTGCTTTTAAATGAAGTTGAATAGATCCAGATGCAACTTCCGGACTTTCATCAGCGGTCATAATCAAAGTATCATCAGCAAAGGTAAATATTGATGTATATGACGTTTTAAGAATATCTGCTGTGAAAAAGCAAACAAACCCAGATTTTACCAAGAAAATAACAAATGTATGGATCGCTTACCACAAAATTAAGCTTAAAAATAAGATCATAGAGCAAATCTATTTAATCAATGTACAATGTCAGTAATGACGTACGTTACAGAAACGTAGTCGCTCGCAGAAGAAATAATGTAGTAAAAAATAGAAAAACCGAAAGTAAAATGGAACGAGCATCATTTGACATCAGCCATTAACAGAAAATAAAATCCGAAACAATCAGAGAAAAAACCCATGTTCGAAGATATTGGCAAAAGGATAGCAATGAACAAGTGGACATGGGTTAGATATATTGGAAGATGACGGAAGATGGACAAAAGAACTGGTGATATGGAGACCGTACGATTGGAAAAGAAATCAAGAACAACCGCCAAATCGAAGATGGAATAACATTGTTAAAGTAACAGGAAAACAGTGGCTTTGAAAAACACAAGAGAGAGAAAAATAGAAAACATTAATGGATGCCCACATCAAATCAATAATGTAATACAGGTAAGAAAGAAGAAGGGATATCTGTTGTATGTATTGTGGGTCTCAAAATCACAGATGCTTGTCCTGGATACCAGTTAGAGTGTTCGGCATTATGTCGTATACAAAATACATTCATCTTTATATATATATATATGCAAATTCAGTAGATATATTGCTTCCATACTTTGTAACGAAAATTGACATTCACACCCTATGTTCAGAAAAAAACGTAATAAAATGAATACCATTAATCAGTATTAGCAATTTTGTTCAATTTCATAATGTATTCTATTCCTTCATTTATATTGCGTCGTAAAACTTCTTAATGTAGTATAAAAAACAGGCGTGCAGAATAACCGGTGAAGAATTCTGAATAGTACCAGTTAATAAAAATACTTACTTAGAAATAGATATAACATTTCTGAAGTGTGGAATATTGAACTAATTTATTCGGAAATTTGGTATTTATATTCCCAACGTTAAAAAAGCTAATTTGTAGTTTAGATCCCCAAATGAAAAACTATAAAATTTACTATAAAATTGTAAATTATTTTATAAATTTATTTTATAAAAATTATTTTTGATTTAATTATTTCATAGTTTATATAATTTTACTGTTTGATTTAATTTTTTATAATGGATTATATAATTTTGGACTAAATTTTGATTTATGCGGTTCAAATCAATTGCTTAGAGTGCGCTAGTTTTGAAGACAGATTAAGAGAATGAGATTTGTACCAAAGGATGGGGAAAAATGCTCTTAAGACCTTAAATTGTATAATAATGCGAGAAGTGTCGATGGTTGATTGTGACGTTTGTAAAAATTGTGCCCAAAGAAATAAAAAGTGACAGTTTTGCGAAAACTTGTGTCATTCAGAAATAGTAACTTCTTTTGAGCGTGCTGATTTGTGGATGTTTCAAATTATGGTATTTGTCAACTTATCGGGCTTTTGATTTTAACATCGAATGAGTTTAATGATGATGATGATAGTTTTCCAATAAGAATTGATTCCTACGGGTATGTTAATTTGAATATTACATCTTTTTGTAAAATAAAATTTTTTCGAGAATCACATTTTCATAGTAGTGAATTTTTGGAGTAATTTTGTTCTGATACTTCTGATACGTGTAGCCGTTATTTACTCTAGCACTGTCTATCATGTTTTTTCAGAATTATTTTTTCCAAAAATTTTGAGTTTATCCCAAAACAATTACACCATTGTCAAATGTTGAAATGTGATTTTTGTGTGAAATTTCACTATTTTTGGACGTTGGGGAACTAAATTCCAATTCTGCCTAATTTCGTAATCATAGTAGTAAAAGTTTACTTTGAACTAGTTAATTCGTTATTTAAATATAAATGATTTTCTTCTCTGTATTTTACTCGATGGATTGTTATGTTGATTAGGAAATTATTATATTAATTTATGCGCTACAACTAACGTTTGGTGATGAATAAAAATGTCGTTAAGATGACACGTTAATTATATTTATAATTTTACGATACCGAAAGCATGAGGATAAATGAGCAGGTCAGTTGAAAATATAAAATACTTGTAAATGGTTTCCTTTCACCCGAATGGTTAACTTAAAATATAGCAGCCCAAGGGTTGTGGATTATGGAGATTCAGCTTAATAATACGGAAATTATTTATTATGTCCCGCAAAAATTTTGTCTTATAATAAATATATATATATATATATATATATATATACAAAAATTGTAGAGAAAAAAACGTGTTACATTCCGATACAATATTACAAAATAGGGAATTTATAATATTGATATTATAAGATTTATTTCTGGATTTAATAAATGAATATATTTGTCGCTTAATATTATTTATAGTTTAAAATGTCAATGTTAATTTTTGTGTTACGCTGCATTATTATTTGACAGGATCCTAGGCATACGGTATTGTTAGTCGAAATAATAAAAAGACCAGGTCAGACTTTAGGATTGTACATTCGTGAAGGAAATGGTTTCGACAGACAAGATGGTGTCTTCATATCAAGAATAGCTTTGGAATCGGCAGTATACAATAGTGGTTGTCTTCATGTTAGTATTTTTCTTCGTTATTTAATTTTAAAATCGTTTTCGCAGAATTTATTTTATAAAAAAAAAAAAAAACAAAAAAAAAACTAAAATTGCGAAAAAATATTTTAGGTATCGAAAACAACATTATATTATAGGAAAATATTTTGTAAGTAATAATCAGTACATAATGCGTGTTATCTAACGTATAAAATTAGTGATTGTGAAAATGTAAGTATTTATAAATAAAAGTTGAATATATTGGAGAGTAGTGATTTTATTAATTAATTATAAACAAACAAAATATAACGCAATCACTAAAAGTTTTCTAATCGCGAATCGCGATTAGAAAACTTTTAGTGATTGTGTTATATTTTGTTTGCTTATAATTAATTTATAAATAAAACGATTAAATGGACAAATGGAGGCTGGTTAAATGTTATGTATGGTCCATATTACTATTGAAGAAGTAGTTGATATAACATTTTCAGATTTTATCAAGTCAAAATCGTTTGTTAAATTATTTTTCAGCAAATTTTACTAATTTAAATGAGAATATTATAATATTTTTTCAAGAAATTATCCATAAGCATTACACGTATTTAGTTCTAGATCAGTGATTATTGATAGAAAATTAACACAATTATCGAAAATATTGAAACTATATTATATGTATATATATATATATATATTTAATATGAAATGGAATCGAACTGGATAGATCAGTGCTAGGCGTAATGAAAGTTTTTTAATCTAAGATAATTTCCTGGTCAATTTCAAGGACAGAATATCATCTAAATTTAATAGATTTATGATGATGTTGATGGTTGGTCTTAAAATATTGAGCGCGTTGTTCGTTTGAAATAAAGAAATGCACGATTAATGATTTTGATAGAATTAAATTGTGTGAAATAATTTAAGTAACCTATGGGATACAACAAGATTAAATTCAAACTATATTGGTTGTGACTGATGTGTGTTTCCTTATGCAAATATAGCGCATAACAAATTTCGAAGCACTGATACAGCGATAACCGAAATATGTTTAAGGATAAAAAATCCCGAGAGCGTGTGAATTTTGAATATAAACATCATAATCATAAATTATGACAAAGTGAATTGAAAAATTAGAATTTACACTCAGAAAAAAAGTATATCGCTGAAGAAATTATAATATGATTAGTAAGTGAAAGCAAACAGAAATTAAATTGTCAGTAATTTAACTAAAATATTCGTTTTTACTTAATATGGAAATGAAATTATGATCACCAATTTTGCAACTAACTATTAAAATAATTGTTCTTGAAGATTTTATCTTTTGTCTTCAATATAATATGATTTTTTACAAAAATTATCGAATACATTTAACGAGGATGATAATAATAAAGCGCATTTACTGCGATCTTAATAGTATGGTAATTTGAATGATCGATTTGTTCAGTTTAACAATTTCACAAACTATTTATAAAGAATTAGGTGATAAATTTAACTTTTTTGTCTTTATTAAAATTAATAAGTCATTATATGCGGTCAAAAATAAAAACACTCAGTGGTGTAAGTTCCATGCCTACTCGTACGTCATTGAAGATAAATGGAAAAACTATTTTTGGTCCAAATGACGTAGCCAATTGTCTTGCCTAATACTTTGGAAGCCAATCTTCATCCCTGAGATATTCAGCGATTTCCTTGACACAAAATCAGCGGCTGATAAACAGCAAATATATTTCCCACAAGATCATGCTGCATCATAGAACTCTGGCTTTAATATCTCAGAACTAAACTTTTAGCTCAATCTGCATACACCAAACACCGCACCCGATCCAGATTCAGTACACCCTTATATGTTAAAATATCTTCCACCAAGTGTATAACTATTCCTTTTTGATTTATACAACCAAATCTGGAGATCCAGAGCATCATACATGAAAGCTGGAATTCAGCTATAGTAATTCCAATATTAAAACCCAATAAAAATCCCTTCTTCTCAGATAATTATACACCAATCTTGTGAGTGTCCTTTCAAAAACTATGGAGAAGATGGTTAATAGGCGTCTCTTTGAAAATAACCATCTCCTTTCTCGTTTGCAAGCTGGTGGGCGTAAGACGAGATCGACTATAGATCATCTGTTCAGTTTACAGAGGCAGATATTAGCATTATAACACAGTAAACAGCACTTATATGTTGTATTCTTCGATTTAGAAAAATCGTTTGATCGTTTGCGGCGACACGGGTTGTTAATAAAAATAAATTCAGCCGGTATGTCAGGTAATTTAGGCAACTATTTATACAGTTTCCTGAACAGCCGAACATTTCAAGTTAAGATCGGTTTGTCAAAATAAACACCCGTTCAGACTGAAAACGGTGTTCCACAAGGCTCTGCACTTAATGCAACCTTATTCATGTTATATACCGATAATATAGCAAATTATATCTCGCAGCCAGTTTCCACAAGGCTCTGCACTTAGTGCAACCTTATTCATGTTATATACCGATAATATAGCAAATTATATCTCGCAGCCAGTAACTGCTCGGTTTTACATTGGCGATCTTAACGTATCCTTGTCATTTAGTCTTCCTTCTAATGCACAAAAAAGCTTCCAAAAAACCATTGATCATTTGCAGCAAAGGTCTGATAAGAAAGGTTTATTATTTTTCAACATCCAAATCATCGTACATTATTTTCTATACGAGTCAAATTCTTAGGTCTATTGTTCGACTCCAAATTAACCTGGCGTTACCATATAACCGAAGTCAACAGCAGATGCTTAAAACTGCTCCTAATTTTGAAATATTTATACAATCCAAAATATAATATAAATACCCAAATCCTCTTAAATATCCATGAATGTATAATCCTATCACGAATCGACATGGGTGTCAGGTATACTCAACAGCCAGTAAATCTATATTAAGAACATTAGATGATTCATCCTTGCAGTACACCCCTCATCACGATCAAAGAGCTTGTGTGCATAGTTTCCACTTATATACTACAGAAAATATTATACTTCTCTCTATTTAATCTACTTTCTTAGCTAGTAAAACATTTGCATACACCAAAGAATGTACATTCCCTGTCCCCCGTTTTCCAAATGACCCTATACCAAAGTTGCTTAGCATACTATCAAAATATCACATACTACATTCCAAAATCAGCACTGAATTACGATATGATGATATCCTATTGGGAAAATTTATTTATCTCTTACACTGCACAATAAATCTACACACCCGATAAATATAAAAGAAATGGTATTAAGCACCATCCAAAAATACAACGACTACACACGCGCATATAAAGACGGAGCAAAATCCACAGCAGGCGGTGACAAATCACCAGCAGCCTGCTCTTATGAAGTTGATAATATATTACACTCAATCGGACGACGCGATGGCTGCAACTTCTCTGTGGATGCAGAGCTGTATGGAATTATGCACTGTATTCAGTACATCAGATCAGCTGTACTTCCACATCTAAAAGTATTGATTACACCTACAACTAATATTCAAAGTTGTTAAGTGTTGTAGTAACTAAAACAGGCGCAGAAAGGAAGAATATCAGTTGAAAAATAGTTTTTGTGAATTTACATATCAGCTTACAATTTAATACCTAAGCTGTTCATTATATATTTACACCAAATGGCGAAAAACCGGATACATAAATATAATGCCGTAGCTTATGACATGAAAATCAGTATGTTTAGTTTTTTAGGTGACACCACGATAATAATTTATAACGAGCAAGAATTGGAGTAAATCATACGAACAAAATAGTCACGAAGTATAACATAAAAATAAGTAAATAAAAGGCAATAATGAAGTGCAACAAAAAAAAATGTAGAATAATAAAATTTCGTACGTTCTTCAGGTTCAAAACCTTGTTATATAATTATTGAAAATGTTAATATATATTGAAAATGGTTATTGTTTATTACGAGGTGCAGTAACATGAAAAATAATAAAGGAAATAAAAATGAAAACATGCAAAATATGTTAATAATAGAAGAATGCAATCGAGAAATAAGGTCTGGAATTACGCAAGTACGGAAAACACGGAAACGATTATTAATAAAAGTATAAGTTTGGCGGATACTTTTGTGTGGGCTAGAAACCTGGATCATAATTGAAGGAAGATAAAAGCAACTAGAAGCATTCCAGAATCTAGTGTTAGATTAAACGATTCTACAAAATTAAAAATATAGAAGTACTCGAGAACATTAATAAAGAAAAAAAATAGAAAGAAGATGCTAGTGCATAGGGCACGATAACTGAAGAACTAGTAAATGATAACACAAGTAAACGGGAGAAATTTATTATGCAAATAGTGGAAAATATGGATAAATGCTAGTTAAAGAAGGTGAAAGTACGAATTATAGGGACTTCAACGAATCGTGATTTTAAGTAATGTACTTTAAGAATATTGACTACCAATAAAAAGATTGAGGAGTAAAAAGATTGTTTATTATTATTATGAAAACTTATAAAAACATAGTAACAAAATGCAGACGAACGACGGAAATAAAGTGTAATTAAATATAAAAAGAAAACTTCGTACATTTTGATTTATTTCATTAGATCTTCGATTTTAATTATTATCCTCTTATAATAGGAAACAAGAGAATGTGAACGCAGTGTTCAATAAATAAACGAATCTATGATATACAACGATTGTCCCATAACTAAACTTTTTATATCGAGTTTAAATTACAAGATAATTTTCTCAACTTAACGTAACGGTATTAATTTCGATATTCATCAGATGTCATCTTCTTTCTATTTCTTTTTCTTTATTAATGTTCTCGAGTACTTCTATATTTTTAATTTTTTAGAATCGTTTAATCTAACACTAGATTCTAGAATGCTTCTAGTTGCTTTTATCCTCCTTCAATTATGATCCAGGTTTCTGGCCCATACAAAAGTATCCGTCAAACTTATACTTTTATATTTTTTTTCTTAACATATCGATTAACGATTAACGAAATTCCCTTTATCGAATTCGTTTTTTATACTTCATTTAATGACTTGAACCATCGACGATTTCTCTCTAATTCTCTAATTGCTTATGTCGATTCATTGTTGGATGTAAGCTTTTTCCAATTCCTCCATGCATTCCGGTCGATAGACTTGTTCAGCCGCTGATACCAGCTATTATACGTATGTTGTCTCCCCATTTAGCGCCCTTTTTGCAAGAGTCCGCTCCAAAATCCGTTTGTTCAGTTTATATGTCCTTACCAGTTCCACTAAACTGCCCTATTGCATTTCGTCTTTGATCTATCGATTTGAAGTCCAACATCTATGTCACAATAAGTCTTCCGAGTACGGTTCTGGCTAGAATCCACGTTTCCGCACCATATGTCAGCACCGGCACGATACATTGGTTGTATACTTTCCTTTTTAAAGAAATACACATCTGTTTATTCCTTACAATATTTCCGAATTTTCATTTCTACTATGTGTGACAACGGCCGGTTTATAAATTACTGAAACTTTACCGTCGACATCTCTGTGTTATTTTCTCCTTTGTACGCTCTACTTTAACTGATCAGTGCGGTAAATACCCTTTTTTGTCTATGTTATGCATTCTTTTGTATTCTCGAATTCAGCAAAGTTGAATATATTCGACTATTTGATGATAAAGAGACGTCAGATTCTATTAATTTTTCGAATACGACATATTCGAAGCGTGGGTGTAGTATACGTATATGAGATGAAGAAAAATAGTTAATTTTATAATGTTTTTTCGTTTTAATTTTAAAAATCGTTACTTTTTTTACGCGTATCGTAATTAATGCTTTATTAAAGCATAACATTTTTATATCGTTTAAAAAAAGTAATTAAATGGCGTCCATATTTACTCCGGTTTATAGGTAGACGATGAAATTTTAGCCGTTAATCTGGTAGATGTAACTCGTATGAGTATCGATGATGTAGTCATAATAATGTCGATACCTCGAAGGTTGGTACTGGCGATTAGAAAGCTGAAAGGGCGTCCGTCGACCGTTTCAAATGCCGGAGTTATCGGCGGTTCGGGTTGTTCTAACAATTTAGGTCATCATCATCAACAACAGTCGCGACCTTTAGAACCGAAACCGCCACCGGTCGTAGTTATCAAGAAAAATATCGTTCACGACGAGGAAGAGGACGATGACGAAGAACGAAGCCTTTTATCTTCGAGGTATGGGTACACACACGCACATACATACACACACATATGTATATATATATCTTTGTTTTACCCTTTAGTTTAAAATCTGCATTATATATTAATCGAGGAAATGTGTGCGAATGATGTGTACGTTTGTTTGTGTTATGTACTTTAAAATTGCGCCATTCGTTCTTATTACTTTTTATTTTACGGGCGTCAATTGTGGCTGCAGTAAGCGATAGAATGGGCATTTTTTAAGCTACTAATCAACGAATGTATAATATTGAAATATACGAAAAATTGTGATTTTATTTTATACATCTTCCGATATATTAATAATAAAAATTAAAATGTTGGAAACTAACCTATATTATAATCCCATAAACAGTTTGAGAAATCATCAGTTGAGACATCCGTTATCTCATCATCATCAGCAGCAGCAGAAATCTCATTCTCAGTTAAATTTAGATTCGAATGGCGAATTAGATACGGATTTATATTATAATTCTAGGCCTTCTCATCGTTCCTCTACGGTAAGGAAATTTTGCAATTAGATTTTACGAAAAAAAATTATTATCGAAAAATACATTTTTTTAATAGATTTAGTATTATGTTTTTCGGTTTCGTGATTATTAAATATTTGAAAAAGTGAATATAGCTTTTCTGACTTTATGAAATTCAGTTTGAAATAATTTTTTGTTTTTATTAAAAATAACTACCTACACACATATAAATATATATATATATATATGTGTGTAATTCCTATTACTATATTGTGGATGTAATGCCGAATATATTTTTCTTTAAATTAGTAATTCATAGTTTTCCGGTTCTTTTAATTATTACTTTTAAATTGTTCATTTCGATGTTGTTTTTTTATTTTTTTTTTAGCCCAGGTAATGGTATATAAAATTAGATATGTTAAGTTATGCTGTTACAAATTATAGATTTAATTCCTTTTTTGTTTTTAAACTATAGCTTGATAGAAGGGAATGGACATATCAAATACCATCTCATATGGATATTGAGTCTCAACGACTTTCTGAACAGTTACAAACTGCTTACAGCAAAACTTATCCTAAAACGTTAGAAACGTTAGCAGAGAAGGTAATTGATAAATTAATACTAAAACGGGAAATGTGATAAATTGTTCAAAAAGGACTTAAACGAAATGACACTATTTTGGGTTGGGTAGCACCTTAGCCTTTTGATGTAGATCCTAACCGCAAGGCAGCCGGTTGCTACTGAGGAGGTAGCGGTGTACACGGCTTTGATAGCGGCCAAACCTCGCTGAGGTTGAGACAGTCGTAGGATATTGCAGACTTTTACCACGCAGTTCCTGAAGCTACCAATCTGCATCCTTATATCTCATTGCCCTGTCACTACGGGAATCGTCTGCAAGAGACTTTCCGCCAGTAGTCGCTCTGCGACTGCTTATTGATTATTCACAGCTAACCAGTATATCTACTGGTCATTCTACTATCGACCACCTGTGAACGCGCCTCGTTTCGGTTAAAGCTCCGGCCTGTGATGTATATCACCGGCGGGGATATAGTATAAACATCGTTATTAATTAAAAGTGAATGGAAATTTGGCAAAATATAAATTCGTTATCAGTTTTCACGGTATGCAAGTAAATAATAAAATAAACGATATCAGTGTATTTACGTGTTAGAGGAAAAAATGAGATGTGATACGTAGAAAAGTAAAAGCTAGCCATATGTGTAAAGTGTGTAAATATTTGAATACGTTTGTTCTTAAGGTTAATGAAAGTAAACAAGAATATAAGGGAATACGCGAAAATAATTATGGTCGAGAAAAAATTAATTAAAGTGCAAACATTCCTGTGAGTTTAAAAGCAATTCTAGTATTTTTTAAAATTGTGAAAATTCAAAAACAAGTATTTGTATTTAAAGTCATTATGAATATCGATTTTAATGTAAGGATGATTGAGTCAATATATATGTCCGTCAATTATATTCATGTGCGCATATTTCTTTTTTGTTATTAAAAATAATTTTTAATATCCGGTTTTATATTATTTTTTAAAATATAATTTTAAAGAATAATCGCATTCAACATGTTGGAAACAAAATATAGAATATAAGAAGTGTATAATAAAAATATGTAAAAAAAAAAAGATTTGAAATTTGAACTATTACGTCGGAAAACAAGGAATGATTTAAATTTATGTTTTAGGTGAATGTAAAGTAAGCACGAAATAACGTTTATTATATTTATTGTCATTTTATTAAATTTGTAATATATATTTTTGAAATTTATATCTGGTAAAAATAAATATATTCGGCAATGAATCGAAAGTTAATAAATAATAATAATTATAATTTAAATAGATATAATTATAACAATTTTCGTCTTTTAAATAAGGTTCATCCATTTTGTCCCGGTGGTAGTAATCTCGGAAGACGAACATCCGAGACGTCCTTATTGTCTACACGCTATTCTCAATACGGCACTAGAAGGCACGTTATGACCAGGTCCGGTTCGGATCAGCACTTACCGAAAACGGAATACGACGATTTTAGTACGAGCTCACCTATATAATTCAGTATTTTTTTTTCTCTTTTAATTTATTTTACGTCACCTGAATGCGAATTTAGTAAAATATTCGCTTTTATACACCATAATTATTGTATACGATTTTATCTAAATTTTCATCAGTAGTATAAAATATACTTTTTAAATAATGAACATTTTTCATCCGTTCCATTTTTAAAATAATTTTTATTTTTATTAAATATCGGTTGTTCCCCGCAGGTAGAACGTTACCCACAACTCGCCAAAGGCATACGTTAACTCATTCGAACGTTCGTAACGTGCCTAGCACCGATTATCTTCGTCAGTACGGCGTTACAACTGGCCTTCCGTCCGCTGTTACATCAGGGATAAATGTCGCTGTACCGCCGACGATGATCGGCACTACACCTACATTACCTAGGAGACATACAAGTACTACAGACTATGCGTCAGATACGGAAGCATCTTATCCGGGTGGATCTAGATCGTCTTACTATTACTGTAAACCAGTGGTTACGACACAACCGTCATCGAGTAAGTAGAATAAAGAATCAAAATTATTCGATTATGTAAACAGATGAACCAACAGTTGAATACTGTCCAGAATAGGTAGAATCAGATTTATAAAAGTGGTCAATTTTTTGACGATGATGATAATACATTTTTCTATTATTATTATATTGAGTTGTATAGAATTTTTTTTTAAATTTTTTTTTACAATCTGACCCCCTAGGTCATTTAGCAAAATTTTTGACCATGTAATAACGTGACGGAGAAGCACCCCCAGTGGTACTCGCATGAACTCGCTGATTTTTGCGATAACTCAGTACAAAATTATATGAACGGCGTGTATCGCTGAAATTATTTCAAAACAGTATGCCTCTCTCGATATATCAAGTGTTTTTTTTTTTCTTTTCCCGATTGTCAGGATACTCGTAAAGAAAGTGGTTCTTTGCACAGTTGTCAACGTAAGGATCTGTACTTTTCCACGCACTCTACCGATATTTGTGCTGCTCGTAGAAAATTATTTCATACTTATCGAACTAAAGTTAAATTTTTCCCGCATAATTTCTTTTAAAAGGTTGTACGTGGGCAAGTTCAAAAGTACATATTTCTGGCGGCATAAAGTAGTCTGTTTAACTTATTACGGTTCATTTTCGGATGCAATTCGTTCGCTGCAATTTTCGTTTATTATCATTTATTTCGTTTGAAAAACACTTAGCTAAAGACCGTATTTTCGGTTTTTGAGAATATGTTGTAGATCATTAGCCGAATCTCTAATCAATATAGTGTTACCAGTATAGAGAATGTTTTTGATGTAGTGACCATAACTTTAATACCGGGTGACACGTTATTTTCGTTAAATATTCTGTCAGAAGAAATATTGAACAGTAACAGAGATAGTATACATCTTTGTCGGAGCCCCTATTGTAATCTCAATATCTTCGGATAGCTGATTCATTACAATTACTTTTTTTGCTTTTTGCTGTTTGTTGTTAAAGTTTTTTATTATTCTATGGTTGATTTGTGTGTTTTCTAGTATTTTTAGAGTAGTTCATCATGTTTTTTAATAAAACGTAAGTAAATATATTAAATATCTCTGCCGATCTAAGCCGTTTTGAGTTAATAAATTTACTCTCGGAATCGCTTTCCTAGTGCTAAGATCGAATTTGAAACCAAACTGCCGTTTATTGTTTCTTTCAATTTTATCCGGTATTCTTTTATGAATAATTCTTAGGGATGTTTTAAAAGATATTTCGTAAAACTAATAAATAAATTTTTTCATAAGCGTAATACAAAAGTTGAATTTTGGGAATTTAAAGTTTTAGTTTTTCTGTTAAGGTTTCTTATTAAGTAAATAAATTTTTCCAGTTGGCTTAAACGAAAATATTTTTGTCTAACACCATGAAAGATCTGTTTACGAAAAATTAAATAATTTTTAGTCTTTATAACGTGTAAATAATTTTTTTATTTTTTATAGTAGAAGAAAAATAATAAAAATGCGAAACTTATTTATGCAATAATCGAATTGTAACTGCGAATATTATAAAATTTCAATTGATAGAATAAGATATTTTTACATTCATTTTTATTTTAATAATTTTATCCCGACACGTGGTTTTATGTAAATAATTTTTATAACTAATTTAAATTAGATTTTTTTTTTTTAAATGGGTAAAAAAAAACGACAAACAAAAAATCTTCTTTTTGTATAAACGCGTTATAGTTAAATTATTTCAGCGTTCAATTTTTTAATAAAACGATAATTTTGTCGAATTTATTAATTTTGCAGTATCCGGTATTTCGTCGGCTACTTTGTCGAGATTAAATAAGTCCAACGTTTTAACTAGAACATCTTCCTTGCGTTCAAATTCGCTTCCAAGAGACGTCAGAACGTCGAAAAGTCAACTACCATCGTTACCGCAATCGAGGTATGTTATAAATTACGTACGATATATCGCCGGAAAATTATATGACGACCTCTCGAAATATATTTTTTAAAAATAAAATTCTTTAATATCACGAATGTTTTGAAATTATCGATTTAACTCTATTAATTCTATCGCTTCTTAAAACAAATATGTTTTTTAAAAAAGTATTAAATTATTTTTAACAGAGCCATCGCCACACCTACAGTACGATTTGATAAAAACACAAAGCCGGGAAATAATTTGATAGATCTCGAAGACAGCGATGGTATATACAGTGCTCCCGAGTTACCATCTGATAAACGTCGCGATAAAGGTATTTGCAAATTGATATCGTACGAAATTAATACCGATAACTGTGTGAAGAATTAAATAAAATGCAACATAATAAGTTAATAAATTAACGCAAAATATTAACGCCTCGGTTTATTAAATTTAAAATTAACAACGTAAACGCAATTGTTAAATCGTTTGTAATATATACACACGCATATTTATACTTCAAGTGACTGCGTATGTGTGTGCGTAGTTTGGTAATTATTATGAGTAATGTAGATGACGTATCAGTTTCATGGAAAACGTTATGATTTTCCGATTCTCGATACTGTTTATTCAATTTTTTAGTTTCATATATTATTTAGGTCATATTAGAAAAAAAAAAAGCGACGTCTAAAAAATGTCAAATGTAACTTTCTCTTTACGTAGAAATGATCGGATTGATGTTAAGAGAAACCGCATTTGAAAATAAGTTATTTACGTATCGTAATTTCGTTAAATTTATATAAATTTTAATTAAGACAGCTTGACTTACGCCTTTATTTTTTCCTGTTATCGTACTGAAACGGAAGAAATCTTCTAACAAATTATGATAAACGTAATCTTCGAAAAATATTTACGTGTACATTATTTTATATCGAATTACTTTATAATGTTGAGATTAGTTTAAAATTTTGTAAAACGCATATGGTATTTTTAAAATGTATAATTCGGATAGTTTTATAATATTTAAAAATTAGAAAAGAACGAGCTCTTTGATTTACGTGTCTTCCAATGTTATTCGGATTACGGACTTATATTTTCATACGTCTTGTTTATAAAATAAAAATTAATCGTAATATTACGGGAGTATCAAAATTTGTACAAAACAATCATTTTCGGCGCATTAGGTAATGGTTGTGTAATCGATACGTTAATATCGACACTGCCTGTTTAATGTTTAGAGCGTCTCTATGCATTTATTTTTCATAAAATTTTTCAACAACTTCGTGTCCTTTATTGAAAAATTCTGATATTCTTATCATAAAAATATTTAACTTTCGAACTCTAATACGTATAACCGAAAGGTGAAATATTTTTTCATCGTCCCCGCGCAATTTTTCTCATAAATCTGTTGTTTTTTTAAAAGAAATTTTACATTAAGTCGAATTATCGCACACTTTCTTCTTCGAATTAAACTTAGGTAATAAACCATTTAATCTGAGCTCCGATTAAACTTATATTGAATTTTGAAAGGTAACTGGCGATTCTCCTGACGATTGAAGCGACGTAAATTTCAAAATACATTAAACGAGCGTGACTCGGCTGCTGAACGAAATTAAATTTTCTATAATTTAGAGATGTCGATTCTGGAAAATGTAATCAGTTAATCGATTCCGAGAAATCGTATCGATGAAAGCTGATCGATTCAAGTCGAATCGATTACACTTAGAATCGATTAATCGTCGAAATCGCCGAGATCGACTGAAATTCGAATTTATGCAACTTTTTAAATTTCATAAATCACTTTTTTTTTTTAATTAAATAAAAAATTGCTATGCTAAAAAGAATTGCGATTTTATTTAAACATTTAAAATACAAGAAAAACGAAAATACAATATTTTATTAATGATTATTTTGAATTTTGATAAAGAAATGTAAATTTTTTTGCCCTATTGGCCGAAAGACAGGAGCGTTTACTGGTAAGAATGTTTCCTACCGATGACAACACTGTGACAGCACAGATGTACCTGAAATGCACAAATATTTTTTAGCTAATTGGCTGACAATTGGGTATTTTCGGTGTGCGATCGCCATCACCCCAAAACGTTGTCGCTTTTAGGGGTCTGCTCTTCCTTTAAATATCGGTCAAATTCCGATATAGATTTTATGGAGTCATCTTCCGAGAACATCGAGGAAATACTTCGCTCATTTCTTTGGTATTTATTATTGTTTATTAACTAGATGAACCAACTCATTCGCTTTGACGAATCTATTTTTCACAAAAATAAATCGATCAACTCCGGAATCGATTCGAATCGACAGCACTAGTTCTATTTATAGATATTCTCTAACAACATGATATCGTTTTATGACACCGATTGTCTCTTTTTTCTCCTTAACATAAAATGTAGTGAATAATATTTTAACTCATGCGGGTTATGTTCTAGATAACTTGACACTATTCAGCATTGGTCATTTTGAGAACCGTTGAGTTTTTTTTTTCTTTAAAATAATTCAGGTATATATTTGCGTGTTTATATATTTCACTATTTTTCCATTTTGGACTCTAGAAATCTATGTTCGATAAGTACACGGGTAATTTAAGCGACGACCTTTCCTAATCAAACTAATCGGACCGATTTATATTCAGCTATGAATGTTTTAATTCTAGCAAATGTGTTCCTTTTTCAATATGAGAGAAATCGATTTAACTGTAATTACGTCGTTTTACTTAATCGAATTTAACTTGAAATGCGCTTACATAGTTTATCCGTCTTTTTTTCTACAAATAATGCGTTTTTTCTTTTTAAGGATAATGAGTACAATTTATTTTGAATAAGTATAAAAAAAGATACGATATTATTTTACATACATATAGGAAACTTATTTTCAACGCATAGCGTATTTACGTCAGACGAGTATCGGGCGTGGTTATCTCGCACTCCGTCAACTAGCGCACTTTACGACCAACTAAAAGTATTGAAAGACGGCAACGCCTTGTCTGATCAAAAAAGAAGATTTACATACAGCGCAGAAAATATACCGGAAAGAACTAAACAGGTATCTACACCAAAAATGTATCATTGAACTTTATAGAATTCATTTGTACTTAGTCGTCGTGTTATTTTGTTTTTTGTGTTTATTTTGTGCTTTCTTTGAAATATTTCAATTCTTAATCGACTACGGTTTCACTGGATGGCTTGTTCTCTTTTAGGAATATACAGTATTTGTTAAATAACAAATAAGATGATACCATGTTTACCTCATCATATCGTGTATAAAAAACATATATATATATATATATATATATATATATATATATATATATATATATATATGTATACCTACTTATATAGTGTAAATTTTATTTCAATGCTGCCCACATAGAACGTTAACACTATGTTCTGATGTATGGCAGGATCTGTCCCAATACATTAATTATCGTAATCAACTATCATCAGTCGGTCCTTTAAACACACCGTTACCATCCGCTACAGTAAGCACGTTAGATAGACATACAAGGTCAGCATCGTTAAGACGAATAAAACATCTTCAAGATCTGGAAGCGAAACATCTGGGTCATCGAACTACTCCTGCTTCAAACATGGTTGATCGGGCTAGGGTGCTAGAAATAAATTCAGCAGGTAAGTATTCTATTGAAAATTTCTCGCTTTTCTAAAATATATATATATATATATATATATATATATATAATTATAAACAAACAAAATAAAACACAATCACTAAACGTTTCAAAAAGATGTAATAATTTTAGTTCGCACTTGAAAATGACGTAACTGTCGAAAAGCTTCGCGGTTAAAAAAGGTTTAGTGATTGTGTTTTATTTTGTTTGTTTATAATTAATTAATAAAATCACTACTCTCCAATATATTCAACTTTATATATAATAATAATAATAATAATAATAATAATAATAATAATAATAATAATAATAATAATAATAATAATAATAATAATAATAATAATAGCAATACATGAAGATCCTTGTACACATCTAAGAGCTGCAAAGTAAAAATTAATAGCAGCCTGATGAATAAATTTAAGTTTTGAAAACGAGTCCGGCAAGGATGCATATTAATTCCAATCCTATTTAATATATACAGTGAATGGATACTAAAAAAGCAATGAAAGGATGGGAAGATCGCATGAAACTTGCTGGGAATGTAGTTAATGAACTGTAGTATACTGATGATATGATAATCGCTTCGTCGAAAGAAAAACTGCTCATCTATTTCGAAGGCTGGATAGTGTAAACAAAGAAGCAGGTGTATTAATCAATAGAGATTAAAGTAATAATCGTCTATGGTAAAAACAAGATAGAAAATACATAAAGTTTAGGTGACCTCTAGGTAGTTAATTGCTGACGCCAGTTTACTACAGCAAATGACAGGGATAGATGGCGATTAATTGTACGAAACAACTAAAATGCATCATAATATTACGATGTTCGAACCAAATCCACAACTATGATGATGATAATGATATATATAGATGTATGTATATATGTATATATGTGTGTTGATGTATGCAGTATGTATCGGTGTATGGAGATGGAAACCATTTTGTTTTTATTACTTGTATATATCTGATTATCACAATTTGATGCTTAATATCTGGGATGCACGCATTATTGTTTCGGAATTAAATTATTTCTTTTTACAGCGCGAAACTGATTTATTATTGTTAGTCTTAGTTCTACTTCTATATATTATTTTTCTAACCGTCTGAATTTTATTTTCGTAGAGTTCACCAAATATCGACGAGACAGGGTACGGATAAATGAAAGTGCTGCTCCTATAACCGGTTTACTTTGGATACATTTATTAGCTGGCCGAGGATTAAAGGCTGCCGTCGTACCAACTAATCAAGGTAGTGTATTGTTTATTTTTTTTTCTCTATTTTATCTTGTACTAGAAATTTTTAATATCGTATTGTCTGAGAGAGCGAGCCAGATAGACTGGAATTAAAACATTTATTTCGAGGGGTTAAATCTTTCTCGTAATTATACTTGAAATTATAAATCAAATTGATCTAATACAGGCCTAGTTTTAAGGAAAATGTTAAGGTACCAGGTACTTAAAATGCTGCGAATATGTTATACGCGTGCCGTACTAATTATATAAAGTTCTTTCCTCTTCTGAATGTCCGAAGTATTTAAATTTTTGAATTTTTATTTTAAAGTAATCAATTCCGCAATATGATTTTTCATTATCTTAAGTATTATCCCATTCTTAGCAGTGTTGTGCGTGGTACTTTCAAAAGTAACACAATCGATTCGAGGTATTTTTCTTCATGCACAGCGTATACTAATCTGATGAACTATCTGTTCTTGCACGCGTTTCTCTAGAAGAACACCTGTAATAATTCAATTTAGATTTTTTTCTTTTAGAAAACGAAATAATAGAACAGGTAAAATCATTCATATATTTAGAACTGACTATAATGCACAACATTGGATTGTATTCAATATATTCGCAATTGTATAGCAATGGGAAAAAAATGTTCAACGATAAATATACACTTATTACATAGAAAACAATGCCTGTTATACGCAAAAACTTGGTTAAAACTTTGGTATGGTCAGTGGCGCTATATGTTGCGGAAACATGGGCAATAAAGCAAACATATCTAGACAAATTAGAATCCTTTGAAGTGCGGTGTTTACGACGTCTACAGAAAATTATTTGAGTAGAGAAAATGAACAACAAACTAATACTAGAAACGAAGTATATTACAAAATATCCGCAAGCTAGATCACGCATTACGCCAGAGTAAAAATATCCTGAAGGATGTTATTAAAGGCGAAGTAATGGGAAAAAACCCACGTGGAAGGCCACTAACATAGTGCTAAAAGTACCGACTTATCCAGAATTAAAGAAGAAAACTTGCATGATATATATATATATATATATGCACACACACACACACATATATATATATATACATATATATACTAATAATAATGTTATAACGCACGTTAATACAGAGCAATATACATTATATGCTAAACATCGTCTGAAAGTTCATGTAAAAATGAGACGAACCAAGTTGGGATGACGTTATAAAAAACATACGTATTGGATGATCGGTAGACATTCTCCTTTATCGGTTTAATATTGTTGCTATACAAACAAATATTAAAGCTCTTTTGGACTTATATAGTTATGGGTATGCATTTAACAAAACAGCAAGGGAAAAAAATTACTGTACCACCATCTGCGAATGTTAAATTTTAGTTGTAACAATGTATTGTAACATTTTGAATAAATAGCCGTGTACTGTTGTTTTCTAATTACGATATAGTCTGATTTTTAAAAGAATCAAATCTTCGATAATTAAAGAAAACAGAACGATCTAGTTTAATTAATGTTCTCGATCGCTTTGCAGAATTAATTTTTAACGTTCTTAAATCTTATAATGTATTTCGATTTTGAATCGTAGGCTTCGTCAATACGACGCGAGATCTTTACTGTGTACTGGAATGCGATCATACGCATAAAGCGAGAACTGTAGTCAGGAATGGTGATTTAGTTTTCGACTGGGACGAAACGTTTGAATTGGATATAGTAGCTAGCAGAGAACTAGATTTTCTAGTATACTCTTGGGATCCACAATATAGACATAAATTGTGTTATAAGGTACTCTGTCCGAGTTTAAATTAATTAATTGTTGTTTGTATGTATGTATGTATGTATGCGTGTGTATGAATGGGCGTATTCGACGTATGAGAATAAGCGCATTTATAACATAGTGAGAATGGATATAGAGAGTTGATCATTCTTTAGATCGTAATTAATATAATTAAATATTAGACGTGGTATAAAACGTTATTTCTGAATCATCAGTTTACGTTGTTATGTCCGAAAATAATGTTTATCAGTATAGTTGCCAGATGTAAAAACGAAAATCTTCGTCTAAATATTTCTAATATGGATCTTATTGTTTGTATTGATATTGGTTCTCCTCAAATAACGACCAAAAAGATTTCGTCTTTAGTTTTACTTTCTCCCATAGATACGTGTTGACCTCTAATTCTTGTATATTATGTTTTTAGTGTTTTTGGGTTACAGGAGGTAATTCATTTTTTATCATTTTATCGTGCTTCTTAGCTGATAAATGCTAACTGTTTGAATCGGAGTTTTGGGAAGGTACTGATGATTGTTGGGTACTCAGTAATTTTCTACACTTGTAAATGTGTATTTTTTCTCTAAACATTTCCAACGGTCGATCGTCTTCGAATTTTATTATTTTAAATCCTTCCTCTTCGACCTGTTCTCTCGATAGTTAGTCAATGATTAAATCTAAATACACGTTTACGTCTTACTGCGTTACTTTCTATTTTTCAAATCAAATTAATTCTACTTTAACCCTTTCAGTCAAAAAATGCTCACTATATGAGAGGTGCAATTTTAATGTTAACAAAAATTATTACACGTGAAATGATTCAATTTTAAAAATATTTATATACATACATTGAAAATTATCCAAATTTCACCCAAGAAGCGGTATTGTATAATAAACATCCCTGTAAAATTTAAAATTTAATATTGATATTTTATAACGCATGACCGAATGCGTTAAGTATACTTTTAAACTGTAACGGTTAATGTTCGTACGTTCACTATTTTTTTCGGTATAAACCGTGTCTATAAATAATTACAGTTTTCATTTTCAAAACTTAGAACCAATGCGGTACGTTTATACAATTAGGCGTAGAAGAACGCAATGTTGACTTAATATTGTCCAGATTTTGCGATAAACAACACAAAGTAGACTGTAAACATAAGAGAAAAAATACGTCCGCAATTGGTTTCGCATCGATGGAATCACGAAATACAATTTATTTGAAATGGATAAATATAAGCTCCAGAATTGTTCAAGAAGCGATTTAAATTTTTAAGCGTCTAAATTTCAACAAATGGATGAATACTAGTTAAATTTACTGGATATTTCTCCCGGAGAAAATTAAAATAAAAACAACTGCTAGTTTAGTAAACAGTTTCCCACGGAGTAATGATGACGAAAACATGAACACACCTATGCGCACACAGCGGTACACTTGTTTATCGTAAAATCTGGGCAACATTAAATCTAGATTGCGTTCTTCTACGCGTAAGCTATCAGTTTGAATATGAAAACTGTAATTGTTTTCAAATACGTAATATATTATTTTTTATTATGTAATTTTACTTTGTTCAAAAAAAGAACAAAAAGTCATTTAATTGCGTATACTTAAGTCCAGCGGCGTAGCCAGACTTGGTTGAAGAGGGCGGTTCAAACAAAACTAAATTATAACAATAAACCCGAGTTAAATTGAAATTTTAAATAAATAACCAAAACTCAAGTAGTTTAAACTCCAAGCTCTAAGCAATCCGACTCACCAGAGTTATTTTTATACTTATTAGATGTCGAATATGTAATTCTATTAGAAGCAACAGACGGCAGAAATATTTAACGTCACTGGAACACACTAATAGTATGTTATTGAGGACAGAAGGAGATGGTTACAGAGTACAATAAATTCCGCGAAAAAATAAACGATAAATAATGATTTTATATTTTTTGAAAGAATAATACATAGTAATACTAACTAAATTTAAAATTTATTATTCGCGTTTTTCTACAAAATTCTTCTAGTAATATTACAAAACTATTTATTTACTTCAAAAACAACGAAATTGAAATAAAATAAACGAAAATAAATAAAGAAACAAAATAGGTTTAACAATTGCAAAACTGTATTTAACAACGAGTATATATTTTCTTATTATCAGATTGATTCCAAGGGGTTCAGACCCACAACCCCCCCCCCCCCGGCTACGCCACTGCTTAAGCCAGTGTATGTGATAAAATACAAATCGAGAGGAATTTTAAAAAGTAATTTTATAATTCCTAATTATTAAGTTAACTTGTCAAATTTATTTATTTTTGGATTTTTTTTTTTTTAAAATGAATATTCTATTATCTGTTACGTGTGTTACATATGTGAACAAATTGTATCGTGATGATTATTTTTTAAAAGTGATCAACATAAAACGAATTAATTCACGTTTTAAATTGTATTTTTCCGCATGTAGGGCGCCATTCATTTATGCACTTTATTGCAACAATCGCCGGTACATCAAATAGCGTTGAAAATGGAACCCAGAGGTACTTTATACTTTAGAATAAGGCACACGAATGCGTATCAAACGTATCTGCGTAAACCTAGTAAACCGTTGTTACCATCCAGAACCGTGACTTTAGGTTCGGGTATGTATTTTTGGTTGGTATTTCTATCTACATACAACCCGACGGTTGTTCAATTTAAATTATGCTAGTCGTTTTTTTCCTTTTTTCATCAAATTGACGTATACTAGTATGTATATATATCGTCATCGTCTTATTCGTTATCAAACGTCCTGACTAGCCGTTGTACGTTTTTATTTTTACGTACGTCGAACCATGGTTTATGAAATGGCGTATTCGCCTATACGTCTCGGTAAATGTCATCACGTCACGTTTACACTTAGAAGAGGAACGTGCATATCAATAATGCTATTATTCCTAGCTCCGATCGTGTCCGCTATCTTGGCTTCTATCTCGATAGCCGTTTAACTTGGAGATACCATTTAACTGTTAAGAACCAACGAAAGACATACGCTGTTTTTAATGCGGCTAGTTGATCATTGATCCGAATTAAATGCTACAAGCAAAGTCCTTCTATATAACAACTTACTAAAACCCATTTGGCCGTATGGATCCGAATTATATATGTAATAACGAGATTTTATAATAAATTTTTACAGGCACGTTATTCGGTACTGACATCGAAACAGTTGTATCTCGGGAAAGCGGTCCAATTTCGGCATCCTTGCAGTCTATTCCGAATCCTCCATTAGCCGCCTCGGTGCCGATCATTGTAAGACGATGCGTCGAAGAAGTTGAAAGACGCGGTTTAGATATTATCGGTAAGTATAAATTTTATATGGATCCGAAGTCTGGACACTTAAAGTGAAAAAAATATATCGCAAATTTTGCGCAATTACTACAAAATCAATCGATTAGAATCATTTGAACGGAAGCGAACAACAAGTCGCAATGGTTCGATTCCGAATTAGACATAACTCTTAATTTTATATTAGTCAAAACACAACGGTCTACATATGAAATATATGAGATGAGACACTAACAATAAACCACGTAATCACAAGCCGCGAGAAGAAGTATCTATCAATATGCCAAAGACTATAAATTATTGGATGTGTGGCTTGTATGAAGAAATGAACCTAAATAAATGAATGGAACTTTAAAAAAAATCTTAACTGATTAATATTATGTGAAATGCCTATAAAATAAACAACAAAAAAGAAGTTAAAGTCACTAAAATTTTTCTTCATGAAATAGTGATTTTTCATAAAGGAAACATTTTTTTAGTGATTTTAACTTCTTCTTTGTTGTTTATTTTCTTCGAAATAATGCCTTTGAAAGTCGTTAATAACCGAACGGTTAAAGCGACTGTAAATAATTAAAAAAAAAAAAAACGAAAGAAAATAAAATAATAAAAATAAATAAAATAGAAAATAAGAAAATAAAAAAAAATATATTTGTACAGTAGTTCAGGCTCCGAATGTTTAGGGTTTTTCTGAAACACATTATAACGAAATTTTATCTTAGTAAAAAATTTCCTTCATCTGATGTGTTTTTAACTGTGTCGTTAATAAATTATATTTTATAGAACCCTTGCATAAATAGCATGCAGTCTCTTAGTGTTTTATTAAAAGAAGGTGCATCTGTATTATCGTCTTCAGCAGATCTAGTTATACCGAATAATAATAATAATAATAATTAAGTCACATTCGTAACAGCGCTGAAAATAATTTTGTATATGTTAGTTCCTGTAATTTCTTTTTTTTTTTTAAAAGTTAAATATATATTTCGAAAATAAATGAAGGCGGAAAATTATGATAAAATTCACGAATAAACTCGTTTGTTATCGATCAAATAAGAATCGCTTAAAATAAAGTAACAATTTGACGACGAAGTACACGATCATAAATTATCGATAATACGGACGTGTAATGTACATATTAGAGACTTTTATATCAAATGAAATTACGTCCTAAGATGTCGTTTAGTTATTTGTGAAAAATTTCAATAAGAAGAGAGGTGTAACATTTAGTCTACTTTCTGTATTTTATTATTATTATCACTATTATTTTTTCAATTTAATATTTACGTTTGTGACGCTTCGAAGTGTGGTATACGTGTGAAAACAACGATTAAAATAACTTCTCTAGTTAAACGAAATTCGTAGTTCCGTTATCATTTAAACATTGTATAAGCCTTTTCTTTTTTCTATGAAAATGTCGAAATTTAAAACTTAAATATCTATCGGTTAAATTGAATAATATTAAATAGTTTTATTAGAAAAAGTCTATTACTGTTTAAACAAAAAATATTTTATTTCAACTAAAAATCGAAATAATGCGTTTATTATAAGTTAAATTCCGGTCGACGTCGATAATTTTCTTTATAACGATAATAGAAACTTAATAATCGATAATCGTGATTTTTAAATTATTATTTTTTCCCACCCGTTAAGAATTTTTCGTGGATGATTTTTTTTTTAACTCGAGGGAAATAACAATTGTTATTTCAAGTTGGTTTAAGTCGATTCCCCCCCCCCCGAAATAAAATTAAACCTTCTTCTTTCTTTGGTAATTCTCGATAAACATTGAATCAACTTGCGATTATACTAAAAAATTCGTGATCGTTAACTTTGTCCCGCTTTATTATAAAATCAACCGAGTTAAATTATATCAATACAAAAATTGTTCATTAAATTGAAGACGATGTAGGAAAACTTTTAAATTTTCTAATAAATTTCTTTTCTTAGGTTTATACAGATTGTGTGGTTCGGCCACTAAAAAGCGCATTTTAAGAGAAGCCTTCGAAAGGAATACACGATCGGTTGATCTGTCTCCTGATAACGTTCCCGATATTAACGTAGTTACGGGTAAATAATTACGGTTTATTTTTCTTTAAATAATTTATTATTTTCGTGACGTTTATAAAATAATACGCGTGAACGTCTTGAATATATCTAAGTAAAATTTCTACACGGTCAATTTGTCGATTATTAAATCTGTCCTAATCTATTTCTATCTTTAGTTAATGCCATCTTACGCGTAGTATAGATATATTAATATAACATCTTTGCATATCAATACGATTTTAGTATAGATATTGAAGTTGGTTTTTTTTTTTCACGACTTTTTAATTCGTACTTCACATACGTACATCTTTTGACGCAAATCCACTATCGGTAAATACGTTCCGTTTCAGTGAGAGCTACATATTTATGTTTATGTGAAATTTAAACTTTAGCAGTAATTTAATAAGTAAATTCCTTAATTCGAATTAAAGATTTTACATATTAATTTATTCTTAAAAATTGAGACTTACTCGTTTATTTCTATAATCGCATAATAAAAATTCTTTTCCAAAAAGCAATTTCAGCAAATGCATCATTTAAACATTATCATGTATGTATAGTACTTGGACGACGAACATTTCTCGGTATTGCTTTAAAAAAAAATCATACATGAAAATAAAAAATATCATATACATATCCATAACTATTATTTAATTGTATAGAACTTCGTTTCATAAATTTCCGTGGTTGTAACTAAAAATGCCATTTTTTAATATCAAAAAATAGTTTTTTTTTTTTTTTTTTTGAATGAATTTTTTGGAATTTTCAGATCGGATTTTTTCTTTGAAATAATTTTGTCGTAAATTAAAAAATATTTCCTAAAGATCCGATACCTTAAATCGAAACAATATGCGTGATATGAAATTTTAATTACATTTACCGACACATACGTAGTAAAAATCAAATTTCTAAGCACATAACATTCGAACGATTAATTTGTTCGTGTTGAAATTTTTCACATACATTTAGATAAATATCAAGAACAAGACGATGAAAAAAAAACCCACAAAATTTCTAAAATAGGTCGGTTCAGAAGTTAGTTGGTACTTTCCATACAGGCCATTTTCAATTAATTAATTACATGCATGTACAAAATTTCAACCAAATCGTGAGAGCCGTTTTCGATATTACGAATTGCTCGTTTAATAATATATATAATTTTGCTCTATTTTCTTTACTAATTCTGTTTTTGAGCATGTGTTTTATTTTGATGATAAGCGATCCATCCATTTGTTATTTTTCTAGCTTTATCGGGGCTTGTTTGTTCTTTCATCGTTGTGAAAACTTTACATACACAAACTTGTCTACTTCTTCTATATCGTCTATATGTAATTTTATTTTATCACTCGATCGTCGAGTTTCTCTATTTTGATCATATTTCTTGTATTTAGTTTTTTGAATATTTATCTTTAATCCTACCGGTTTTACTGACATCTTCAATTGCTGTAACATGTCTTGTAGTTTGTTCTTATCTTGAGTTATAATTTATCGTCTGCAAAACGTAAATAGTGTAGATATTTTCCATTGATATTTATACACTTTCTATTCAAATTTAATGATTTCATTGCATAATCTAGCACTGCTGTAAACAGTTTCGGGGGATATAGTCTCCCTGCTTACACCTTTTAGTACTGAAAATGTTGGTGTTTTTTCATATAAGCGGACGCTAGCTGTAGCATACGCCTTGTCTATGCCGATTTTTTTCAGTGCTTGCACTATAGAATGTATGTATACTGAGTCGAACGCTTTTTCAAAGTCTTCAAATCCTACGTACAATGGCAGGTTGTAATAATTGATAAATCACACGTTGATAATAATAGTAATGTTAAACGTTACGGATGAATGTAACGGAAATACGGATAGAAGTGGTAACTCGGAACGGAGTCGAGAACAGAATGAGAAAGCGGAATCGGAAAAGAAAGAGAGTCGATAGTCTATATCTTTTTAAAAAATGATATAATCATTTAATATTTCATTAAGTTATTATTCGTTTTTAAAGGTTTATTAACATGATTGACGCGTTTATTAATCGCCATATAAAAATATATAATAATTAAATTAAAACAATTACTTTTCTCGATTTCAGCGTAATAACCGGCGTATAAATTATATTATAATTGTAAATTTCACGATAATCATTTAATTAAAATCGGCCACTACGATTGAGCTAGCCTCCGTATTCGTTATAATTTTAAACATCGTTTACCTTAATTTGTTATTGTATTCTTCTTATATAGTTTGTCATTTAGCCGCTATAGTTAGTGAGATTTTATGACTTATTTTGTCATATACGATGCGAAGGTTTATTTAATAATTCAATAATTATTTTAAAATTATATTAACTTTGTAATTTAGTTGGTTAGGCTTTATCGGTATAAAACTATGACTATTATATGTCGTTTTATGTACGAAATAATTAATAAATAAAAGCTTATTCTTCTTATCATATTAGAATAATTAACTTGAAAACTTTTCTCGGGGTTCGCGTAAATTTTATTTAACGCTTTAAATATTAAAATCTTTAAATATATATATATATATATACGGTCGGTTTTTACATAATTGACGTACGCGTGTGGAAATATATGAAATTAAATTGCGTATTAAAGTTAAGACGAGACGTATCGATTTATCATGTAAAATGCGAAACGCGTGTTTAATTAATGCGTTTATTTACTTTTTGTCCATCAAGGCTTGTTTAAAGATTATCTAAGAGAGTTACCGGAACCGTTGTTCTCGAAATATTTATATCAAATGATAGTAGACGCGTTAAGCGTGTGTTTATCGGACGATCCCGAAGGAAACGCTAAATTGATATTTTCTTTATTGGATTGTTTACCGAGATTTACCAGGGTAAGTGTGATCGAAATGGTTTTGTATATCGTAACGACTATTGTAAATTTTGTAGAAAATTACTTTACGTGCTTATCAAATGTCCGTTTCGTTACATACGTGTAGTAGTACAAAATTAGTAGGAATTTTATTTGTCGTGCAAATTATCCGACGCACCGTGAATCCTGTCGTCAATTTATATCCTTCGTACACCTGAATTCAAATCGTACTAGGCCGAAAATTTTCTCACAATAATAATAATAATAATAATAATAGTGTTTTAGTCAACTCGACTAAGATCGCTAAATGAGCACCAACTTACCAATGATGCGTCGTTTTTGAATAGTCCTCGTATCAATATATTCAGATTAATTGATGGCGACGTTACCTATCAACTGCCGAATCGATGTAACTTTACATCATTCAATATAGCGCAGGTTTTTCTTTTTTTAAACAATATTTCTACAGTTATTCAATGATCTTATCGGCACTATTTCTAAACCATCTCTTTTAAATTTAGAATTTTACACAATAAATTAATCTTTAGTTGCTAAATCCGAGTGTCTTTAAATTCATTTACTTCATCATTCCATATTTTACTCTCGTATTTTTATTAAATTTATTTTTATATCCTCGGGGTTACGGAATCGGTAAATACGAAGTAAGATATCTATTTGAAAATCGTAACATTTCTACGTAATGTATAGGGTGACGCGGAAAAGATGGATGGTTTTGTTTTTTTGAATAGCGCAGTTGGTATCATTGCTACAACGCAAACTGCGTGTTCCATGTTTAGTAGAGATTCGTTTTTGTCCATCCTATAACGAGAAGGAGCACGCGTTAGAACGTTATTTTCGGCGTACATCTATCACGACAGTGCAAAGAGAGTACAATAAGTCAAAGTTATCCGATTTTTTTTTTTTTTTTTTTGTGGGATACCTTAAAAGCCGCGTTTACGAAACACGCCCACGAGATCTGTAAGACCTGAAAACTGTGATTTTGGAAAAAATTTCAAAAATTCAGCGACCTATACTGGAAAAAGTCTTCGAAAATGTTGTAAAAAGACTGAACGAATGTATTGCTGCAAATGGCGGTTATCTGAACGATATAAAATTATTGTCTCGTTTTCCTATTTTTAAATAAAATTTCATTCGCAAATTTTGATCAAGTAGTTTTTGAGTTATACAACAAAATCGTGTGTGTTCTCCGAGTCGCGCTATATTAATAATTGTACAAAATCTCCGGGGAAATATAATAACAGATTATATTAGATCCGCGTTATGAAATGTTTCTTTTAATCGCTTCGTATTTAATGTATTTCAGTATTTTATTTGTGCGCTACGTAATAAATAGTAAATTATTTCAAATTAAAAAGCGATTCTAACTCGGCGATTATTATTAATAAAAGAAAAATTTTAGTAAATAATTTTTTTATTCGGGCCCGACCTTACAAATCGGTTCGATCGTTCGATTATAGGCTACGCTGATTTATATTATGGACCATCTGTCGTTAGTAGCTTCGCAATCTGCAAACAATAAAATGACGCCGCAAAACATTGCCATAGTCTACGCGCCACTTCTGATGATACAAAGTGAAATGGAAAACAAAGATATAGATTTCAATCAACCTACGAATATTCTTAGATATTTGCTGGAAGTTTGGCCGTCAAAATCAGGTTCGAAAATTATTCTAATTACTTTGTGCTGCGAAATAATAATAACTTGCTAGGTAGGTTAGTTTTTATAATTTTAAATTGCACTTATTACGTCTAATGTCCGCGACAATTAATAATTTTATCTTACTTCCGATACGACGTATACATCCGCGTCTGTTTTATGCCGATCTGCGAAATTATCCGAATAAAAATAGCGATAGAATGCCATATTTATTATTTCTTTCATTTATAATATCCATACGAGATCGCGAGAATTTTTTAAAGCCTTCTAGCAATTTGCGGATGAAATTAGAAGCTAGAATTTCTGAATAAATCCGAATCGAAATAGCGATGGAATGCCATATTTATTATTTCTTTCATTTATAATACCCATACGAGATCGCGAGAATTTTTTAATGTAGTAAGCCTTCTAGCAATTTGCGGATGAAATTAGTAGCTAGAATTTCTGGGAAAAAGAAAAATAAGAAGTTAAAATCACTAAAATTTGTTCTTGATGAAAAATTACAAAGCTTTTCGGCTACTGTTAAGCCATTATCGAGTGAATATAAAAAATTAATTATAAAAATATATATAAATGTAAAAAATATTACTTACATACACACTTAATTGTAGTGATAAAACGGTATTTTTTAATTAATATAATAGCGAATGTGGTGTAAAGAACACAATAATAATCGCCAATATAAATTTTATACATAAACAATAACGCAATGGCGAGCCATTAACTTTTGTTCGGTCACCAATCGTCAATTTTGTCTTCAATTTGTTCAGTTCGATATTGTAATTTTTAATTTCTGCTTTCAGCTTCTTCGTAATAATATCTTGAATTTCATCTTGTAACTTGCAATTTTGGAATATTTTCGTACGTGATTATTGTGTTCATGTAAATAATTTGTTAAATCGAAAATTAATTTACACGTTTTTCCATACATATTTGACAAATCGCTGAAATTTGGAAACTTTTATCTGTATTCAAATTTTTCCCGCCATTTTGTTAAACTTACTTTTCCAACGTGTTCGATTTCCTCAGTTATTTTGTATATAATCATTTTTTTTTTTAAATCATGTTTTTATATAATAATTCTTATACACACTTACGTATGGATTACGTACATAGATATTTGTGAAAGGCGATACATAAAACTGTTTTATGGTGATATTTTTACGTTGTAATGAACATGTATTGATGGCAATCGAAGAATATCTTCCGTCGTGTTGCTCGATTCTAAGCGTCGTGAATTATCCATGCTACAGTGATTGAATCGTTGGCTGTTTGTAGGCATTCTTCGAGTTTCCTTTCTGTGATTTTTAATATTAGCAGTTTATCTCGACCTCTTCTTCCACGTATTTTTCTTTGTATAATAATTTTATCGAATGATAATACATTAAAAGAATCTTAAATTACCGCATTGGATTGTTAATAATAACCTTTAATATGCGACGATTTCGAAGTTATTCAATATGGATTGTGTTTTGGCTTATATGGGACCTTTAGCATAAAAACATTTCAAAAGATAGTAGCTGATATGTCTGTCTTTTATAAAAGTTCCTGGCTTATGCTAGTCTTCTTTTTATTTATACGAAGTGCATTTGAATGAATTCTATTACTCTACTCGTACAGCCAATACTAGACCAGGTAACAACAATAATAACAGTAATAAAAGTGGTTTTTCTTTTATTTTTGTAACTTCCAAATACTTATTATCGATGAGATGAATCGGATGCATTGTGTTTTAATATTGTTGATTATTTAAAATATACTAATTTTAATTCACGATAAAAAAAAACAAATATATGAAATTAGATATTTTTCTTACTTTAAGAATCACTTGTAAATGACGTTTCGTACTTTGTTTCATTATTAAAATTTCGTAATTTTTCCCGAAATAAAATGTATTAAAGTTCACATTATATTTGTATAAAATTTTTCTCATTAAACCAATACGATCAGATGAAATAAATTACTTCTCTTCGTTAATTTTCTCAGATTTATCAGACATACCGTTTTTTTCAGATAGTCCGGGAGTTGATTATTTGTCAAGGCACGAATTTACAAGTCCGTACGGTTCAACCACCTCCATTGCCGAAGAAACCGAACGTCGTATTAGGTCCAGGTGGGGGTCCTCTACCACTTCCCTCGAAAGGTATCCGACGGCCACCACCCGTCGTGCCCGCTCGTTGTACTCCAGTAGTAGTCGCCTCACCGGTAAGTGAATCAGCTTCTTCGTCAGTATCTACATCGACTACGTCCTCATCGGCATCATCGTCTGATGAAACTGTCGATACTCAGATAAGGGCCCCTACATTAACGTCGGATCAGAATCGTGTTGTGCCATCGTTATCGTCTGATGTATTGAAACCGGTAGGGACACCGACTCAGAATAACGAGCCGCCGCAAATTCCGGCTAGAACTTATTTAACGAATAAACAGGCAGCTGTTGTAAAACATTCTTCCGTCATCAATGGCATCAGTAAAACGATCGCAACAATTCCATCTACCGTCAATAGTAGCACCGTTGCAACTACAGTTAGTTCGTACGATGAAGAATCCGCGACGGATTCTACCGGCAGTAACAATTCTTCATTTCAAGAAGACTGTCAGAGTGAATGTATGCAACCTTTAATTAGAGTATCACGTCCTAGTCCCGCTAGTACAAAAATTGCTGATTATTACGATAATGATAAATATTTATCTAGTCAACGATTCCAGTCGCATGACAATAAATCTAATGATAACGATAATAATATAAACAACAATAATAATGATAATAATATTCGTAATCATAATTCCGCTAATGATCAGCAAGCTTTTATAAACAATACTAGTCATGACAACGAAACATCCTCATCTATCAATACGTCTACAGATAATATTGATAATAATATATCTTAAAAACACTGCCATAATCTGCAGTACTTAAATGTATAGATATCCGTGACAATGTTAATCAGCCAGTGTGCATCATGCGTGTATGATATATATATATATATATATATATATATATATATATATATATATATATATATATATCGTATACATCAATTCATATGTAAAATAAGTAGACATATATTTGTGTTTATTTCTGACTGTAAAGTACCCTGTTATTTCATGTTATTTACATTTTAACTTTTTTTTTTGTTTATTCATTTTTCTACTACTAGTCAATTTCACTCTAATAATCTTTATTTCTATTCCTATTTTTTCTTAGCTTTTGGAAAAACAAATGTTCTATCGGAAAAAAATTAAAATGTATTCCGTTGATTCATTTTGTTACTCGCCCTATATATATATAGTGTGTGTGTGTGAGCGCGCGTGCGTGTATGGGGATGTTAAATGGTTCCTAGTAATTGAATAAGTGCACTTATCACTGTATCTATTTACATAAACTACTATATTTATAGATGGATATATATATATATATATATATATATATATATATATATATATAAAACGATACATAAATCTCGCATTTTAAATTATTATATGTTTTTATTATTAAAATCATAAACGCTTGTATAATAATACAATACGTATTTAAATATATTTAATCTCAAGACTGGCGTTGCTTAATCCGTGATATGTTTTTCAATTTTTCTCCACTCGAGTAAAGTATGTGCTTATTTTATTATATTTTTAAAACAAAAAGCGTGATTACTTGTAATAAATCATTCTGTTACGTATACGACACATATATATCAGTGGCTGTTTGTACATAAAGGTTGCATGGTACCAGAAATATCCAGAACAGCAATAAAAATTGATAACATAATAAAATTATTAAAAAAGCACTAATTATTTTACGGAGAGTAAATAAAATAAGTGAATTTTAATTATATTTTTTGTAGAATATATTATAAAAAGTGCTTTGAAATACCTAGTTACAACGGTTGGTAGTCGCACGCTTTATGCAACCTGAAGAACGTATCGAAAAGTCATTATACAGCGTTATATTGCTACTATGGGTGTAGAGTTTTCATTATTAGCGACTGCTGGTTGCAATTCCTCTGCAACCAGGATCTTTGAAGTACACACACTTTACGCGGAAGAATAGGTTTTTCCCTCATAACACTTGGATGGAGTTGCGTATACTACCGGCCAACAGACGAATAAGTCTACGACTTATATTTCATCTCGTTCCGAGATTACTTTAAATTTCTATTGACGGTTCTTTTACCGTGTACATTTCCGTGTTTTCATTGTCTCTCTCCAGCTTATGTTGTTCATATTATTACTGGCTGATTTTGATATACATAGAATTTTTTCCTTATTGATATAGTAATTGATCATTTCATTTTCAGAGGAAAAAGGAAATATATATATATATATATTAATTAAAAACTTACTAAAATAATTCAGAACGATCGATTTTCAATATCCAAAATTAACGATAATACTGAAGAAAAGGCTAATGGAATTATTTTTTAAGAAATATGAAAAAGTGTGTCACGAATCGCAAATAATGTAATAAGATCGAGTATAACGCATCGGTTTAGCATTTTCATTCGTCTTATATAGTGCTGAAACCTGGACAATATCCAGGACTGAACTCAGGTACATCGAATCCCTTAAATTGTGGTGCCATGGACGGTCATGAGGACCAACCAATCAATATTGTAGGAGGTGGACGAACATAAACGTCTATTAACGGAATTGCTGATCGGAATTGAACGTTTTTTCGGCTACATGGACTGAGGCACTCTTCATTGAGGGGAAATGACATTGTGGCCGTGTACATTTGAGATGGTCAGACGGGATTCAAAAATTTACCGGGAAAAGTTTTAGTAATTGTGCGCATGGAGCATACAATAGAAATGGATGTCGCAAACTAACTACTGACTTCTGAATTGTGATAGCATTTCGATGTCAGCAAGTCTCTACTAGGAACCTACGATTCAAAGAAGAATAATAAGGTTATTAATTATGTAGATGCGCGAGAGTGCGTTTAACGCGATCTTAATTTTTTCAAAATGATCAATACAATCTAGATAATATAACTTTCGTTCAAGAGTTTATATTTATTCAGATTATTCTTTAAAAAATAACCGAAAATAATTTTACCATCGTTTTGTTGTCATTTTTTAATCGCTCGTTAGTCAGTTTTGATTACGTAAAATTGATTTTATCGGTTTTTGTGTCATCGAGGATGAATTATTTACAAAAAAGTTTATTTTTGGTTACTTTCGAAAACCATTTTCCTCGGATGTAACTATTCGTTAAGGATAACGTTATTGGAATTATAACGTAATTTGTTACTCAAAGAAAATCGAATGTGCACTTAACCGTTTTCGGGAGAAACATATCATTTTTTTTTAACCATACGTTACTTTATCTCGAATAAAATTATATATATAGATATATATATATATATATATATATATATATATATTTATATATATATATATATATATATATATATATATATATATGTATGTATATATATACATATGTATGTATGTATTGTGAGGAAACTATTAATTTAAATCATTAGATGACTTTTTATTTTATATATTTAACGTTATATATATATATATACGCGGTTATTCAGATCGTGCTGCGTACATATATTATGTTTCTATCGGTTATTAAAGTAACGAAATCCGCTTTTTAAATAATCGATAAATCTAAAGGAAAATTTTTAGAAATCAAAAAGATATTTAAAAAAAAAAGAAACTGAAAAATGTAATAAAACACGCACAAAAAAAAAAAAGATGAAATACTACGAATAACGAGGTAACATTTTTTCCCCTTATATCTTTCGCGTGTACATGGCGATACACGTTATTTTTGATTTCTAAAAAAATCTTTCTCCTAATTCAGTTCCTAATCGTTATTACTATCATTATGATATTGATTTATGATACTTCTTCTACAAGTCGTAGAGATAACAGTGTATTCCTTCCTAGAAATTATCGTCTAACCTTTCATACGTGGGGATATTCCGAATTACGTTAGCGTAGCTGAAAAATATCGATTACAAGTAAAATTTCTTCTATATCGGTCTATAAGTCCGATATCACTAACGCGATGTATTTATGCCTATATATATATATATATATGCACGGAAAATATTTGCAAACGATACTTCTTATTCCGTAAAATAATGAAATTATTTGATGATTAAAAAAAATAAATAATAATTAAACTTCTACGAAAACCCCTCATATAATCGTTTATAGAAAGATGATTAATTATAAGTTTAAATTTAATTATCCGTAAGTTATGAACGCAGTTTAACCCTTTTCAGTCTCGCTTATTACGAATTTCTTACACATGTGAACGTAGAAATGAAAAAAAAAAATCACTCGAAATGTAAACGTGTAATAATATTTAACGTGTATTATAATTACCGATTTTTAGATAACTCTACATAATGACGTTAAATTGTATAAAAATATTTTTAGAATTTAAATCCGGTGCGCATCTTTTTACGAATATAGATGATTTTAAATTTATGAACCGTTTACCAAACAATGTGAACTGAAAGGGTTAGTTTTTGACGTACGAGTTAAAAAAAAATGCCGTAATATAAATTCCGGAAATATTATTGTCATTTTTCATAATTATACACACAAATGCGTGGACTGATCATTTATATATCCGTTATTACTAATTGTTTTTACTTAAAGTATCGATATTTTTTACCGCAGTTCGAATTATATTTTCGTATGGAACTATTTTTTTTTATTCTTATATATATATATATACATATATGTATATATATTACATGTAATACATACATATATATATTTAAATAGCCTCGCTAAGTTGCGTATTTGTGTTTGTTGTATTTTGTAACAAAGAAAAAAAAATAATAAAGAAAAGGAAATAATAAAAAAATGATATATCAGCTTTTATACAATTTAATTAATTTTTACCCTTTCAGTGCAAGCGAATTTACGCGATGTTTATTAGCATCTCTTCTTAGTACGACATATCTGCTATTATTCTCCATATCGTTTAGAGTAGCACGTACAGATAATTAGATAAAACCGTCGATAGTTAAGACGCAATATATTTAATCATTAACATAAATTACATATCGATAAGTTTCAATCCAGGTAGCTCCTTCAATGAAGATCGTTCACCATTTAATCAATTTTATTTTTATTTTTTTATATAATGCGGAATGTAGTGATTTTTTTATAAAAAATCAATTGAAAATTAGTTAAATCACTAATATTTATTTTCTTATAGAAAAAAAAAAAACTTTTCGGCATTTACGCCATTATCAAGTGAAACAATTTTAATATAAATTCAATATAATTACTTAGAAATATTTGATGGTGATTGTGAAAATATACTCCAAAAATGCTGTTCCGTCGGAATTTAACATCGATATATTCGTTTATTAATTTTGTTTTTTTATATTAATTTTTTCTTCAATATTATTTTCCCGATTCTGTAAAAGTTGTATACCGGTGGAATTTTAACTTTTTTATTTACTGTTGCCATGTATGATGTCCAAAAGTAAAATATAAAATATAAAAATATACGAACACAAACATTTTTTAAAAAAACACAATTTTACAAGTAAATTGAAAATAAATATTAAAAAATGTTATCAGATTTTTTAATATTTGTTCATTTTTTCCATACCGCTCCTCCGTTGTGATACCTCTGAATTTGTTACTTAGCGTTTTTGCACATCAACAGCATATTTTCTTTCACAGCGAGGTTTCTAATTTCTTTTATATCTCGTTCGCCGCTTGTTAGTAATGCGCCTAAAAATCGAACACCGTCTCGTTTCCGATTTTTAGATCTATTCGTGAATTTTACGTCCTTTGTTTTCCTAACGTTTATTTTCATGCCGTATTTCTCCGCTGCATTGTTTAGTAGCGTCGTCTGCATTTTTTTAGTCGATCCTGTCAATAATACTCGAATCATCTGCGTAGCTTACACGTGTTTATTTTGAATCCGTAATTATAATAAATTTTCACTTCTTTAATGATTAACATTGATTAATTTGCATAAAAACTAAGTCGAATTTTTTATATGCGTAGCGTATCGCGTAATAAATGTTTACGACGTTAATCATTTAACCGCGAGAAACCGACAAAATTCTATTTTATTTTTTTAATTAATGAAAAAAAGGCGGTATTTAAAATAAAAAAATGCTGACATTGTTTCTTTTCTACATCTAATCTATCGTGAAAATTGAGACTAGTGTCAAATGGTCGTTTTCAAATTTAATAGTTTTGGATGTAATATTTTTCACGTTCTTTCGATATAATTCTATGTCGGCACTTTTATTATGACAACGTTGTTCATTCATTCCGCGAGTAGTGATTTACTTGAAAAAATTATACGAATTTTCAGAAACAATATCGTATAATAAAATTTCTCTTTTTTTTAAAAAAAAAAAAAAAAAAAAATACTTATTCCAAAGCATGTATACATATTAAAAACAACTAAATATATCTAAACACAAACCGGAATCAACCATGAAAACTCTTTATATTATATATATATATAAATATATATAAGAAAAACATGATAAACATTAATACTTAATCGACTAATATATATATATATATATATATATATATATATATATATATATATATATATATATATATATATATATATACATACGCACTTATAATTTTAATACGCTATGGCAGTGTTGTTTAATTCGATGATATTGCATTTTCCCGGAATAAAATAGAAAATATTCATGCAATAACTTTATATATATAATATTTTAGCGCGGAGAAAAAAGTTAAAACTAAATAATTTAGACGGAGCCATAAAAAGGAAATGTTAGTTTATTCAAAATCTTAGACTACATGCCGACGATGTCGCGACTTCTTTGTACGATTTCTTTTTCATCGGCGTATAAGCTGTCGGGTGGTAATTTTCTTTATTCTCCTCGTCCCACATTTTCGACGACGAACAACTATATCGGAAACTTGTGTGCGATTTCGTATTTTGATCGGTATAATAACCGGTATCCTGCGATAACACCATACTCGTATCCGCATCCATTTTATCGGAGACGCTCGAAACTAATTTACTCATTCGATCGAGTTTAAGACGTTTATGCGGTCTACTACAGCAGATACTTTTAGGAGAATCGTCCATGGTAATTTTCGAACACTCTACGCCGATATTTACTTTTTCATCGGCTTCTTTATTAAATATTTCTAAACCTAACCGGAATAAAAATAGAAAATAAAAATATTATTTATTTTAAATGAAAATTTTATTTTTTCGGCGTCCATTACGATGATACAAAATTATTATACGAGTTTCGGATTAAAGAAATAATTAAAAACTCGAATCAAATTGTCGAATTAAATCGCTAAAAATTAAACTTTTTAACAATTACGTCATTAACGAGTATCGAACTAAGACTTTTTTATTCTCTTCATTTCAAAATAGATATTTATATAAATAAACTTACAACGAACTAAATAAATAAATACAAACAAAATATAAAGTTTAAACATTCTTGTAGATAAAGACCGTTTGACATCGACGGTTTATCCGCATCTGCTCTACTTACAACGTATATTTTTTATTTTCCTTTAATATTGCGATTTATTTTATTAACCCTTTCAGTCGTACGTTATCAAATTTTTAGACAAAATTATAAATTTTAATTATGCGATACTGCTTCTTAGGTGAACTGTAGATAATTTACTTAAATATTTTAAAAATTTCGAACCGGGGAATAAAAAAAAATTTAGCATTAAAATTTGTGGACATCGTGACTGAAAGGATTAATTAAACCGTTTTTATTCTCGAACCGATTGTAGTGCTCTTCGATGTTATATTGAGCTCTTATGTACTCTCATTTGGTACCGTATATTTTATGATCCGGTGAACCAATTTCGTTATTGCATTCTATGCTTTACCATTGTTAAGTTCTTTTTTTTTTTTTTTTTTTTTTTTTTTATTAGTTAGCTAAATTTCCATGCATAAAATCATTATTAGAAGGAAATCTGGACTAATTACTTTATTCTTCAGTCTATCCTGCATTCTTGTTACTATTTTGTACGTCTCTCTTCCTGTTAATTCTTTCCTTATAAACGTTTTGTCATTTCTTTAGGCATTTTTGTTTCACTTCCTTCATTGTCTGCATTCTTACTATTCTATTACTTTTTTTTTTTTTTTTTTTAAATTATTACATTTATCATTTCCAACTATAAGTCCCCGGTATAATTCTTGATATG
Source organism: Coronaproctus castanopsis (assembly GCA_032883995.1). Lineage (NCBI taxonomy): Eukaryota > Metazoa > Arthropoda > Insecta > Hemiptera > Monophlebidae > Coronaproctus > Coronaproctus castanopsis. Next base: position 132,273,482 of record CM065052.1, on the reverse strand, counting down.
ACGTACCAGGCTATACGAGACTGTTCTATATGTGGATATTACGTTTAACATAATTTTCGTTTATTCTATTTTGATCTTTTTTTTTCATTTTTGTTTCACTTCCTTCATTATCTGCATTCTTACTATTCTATTACTTTTTTTTTTTTTTTTAAATTATTACATTTGTCATTTCCAACTATAAGTCCCCGGTATAATTCCTGATATGACATAGCAGGCTATACGAGACTGTTCTATATGTGGATATTACGTTTAACATAATTTTCGTTTATTCTGTTTTGATCTTTTTTTTTCATTTTTGTTTCACTTCCTTCATTATCTGCATTCTTACTATTCTATTACTTTTTTTTTTTTTTTTAAATTATTACATTTGTCATTTCCAACTATAAGTCCCCGGTATAATTCTTGATATGACGTAGCAGGCTATACGAGACTGTTCTATATATGTGGATATTACGTTTAAGATAATTTGCGTTTGTTCTATTTTGATCTTTTTTTTTTTTTTTTTTTTTTTTTTTGTTTCACTTCATTCTGCATTCTTACTATTCTATTACTTTTTTTTTTTTTATTATTATTATTATTATCACATTTGTCATTTCCAACTATAAGTCCCCGGTATAATTCCTGATATGACGTAGCAGACTATAGGATATTGTTCTATATGTGGATATTACGTTTAAGATATCGATCTGAACAACGCCAAAAGAATTTTCCTGTGCAAAAATTTGAAACCGAAGCTTCTGTTGTACAGACCTACTAACTAATAACGAGTAATATTGTTTAATTTATAATTTCGTTAATAAATAACAAAAAAGGAGTTAAAATCGCTACAAATTTTTCTTGATGAAAAATTAAAAAGCTTTTCGACTGGGAGTCTTGGTTTATCGAAACAACACCAATACCGATGGATCTTTGCATAAGTTATTGCATTATTGCCCCAACCTAAACCTAGGTGTATATAGGAGTTTTGTTAAAAGAGCGGAAATAATTTTTAATGGCGAAAGTTTAAAAAAAACCCTCATCAACCATTAAGATAATGATTGTGCCGAATGGATATGATGCCACCAAATCGATTAGGTGTATTCGAAAAATGAAAATCTCAAGTACCAAACTGGAGAAAAAAGATTTCTCCTGAGATATGATGCTCCAATTCATTAAAGACACGGCGGACAAAATTTGACGGATTTTTAGGCGTAATGACAGACCTAGAGAAAGATGGAATTCCAGAACAGCGGACGTTTATAAAATTTCATATTCATGGGTCTTAGTTACATAGATAAACGGATAGAGCTGTGAGTAAGAAATAAAGGAACACATGGCTGATTTCAAACACAAAAGGATAGATAAATCAACAAACATCCCAAAATCAAAGTTGCTACATTGCACAAATTGAAAATGTGAAAATTTTGGCAAGAACTGAGAAATACAAAGAAGAGACCATAGAAATTAATAAACAAAATATAAACAAAGAATAAGGATACCCTTATTTACCACATTCAATTGCGTGCACGTGAGTAACACGAAGCCAAGGCCAAACAGGAGATGGACGGACAATATTATCAATATAGCGGCAACTTGGTGATATGGGAAATCACAAGATAAAAGAGAATTGAAATTATTAAGGGAGTACAATGATGTAATATAAGCAAAAAGATTCTTTCTCTTATATGTTGTATACTCTGACCATCATTTGTTATTACGCTCCCCAAATACCATTGTCTTTTTATTTGTTTTATTAACACTCCATCTATTTTTAAGTATTATTTATTTCTTTTTTACATGGCGGGTGACGTCTTTTGTTTATCTTCATGTTATATGTTTTTAAAATTGGATTCATTTGATCTAAGAACCGTTCTGTTCTATACCTTGTTCATTTTTCCCGGAAAACCGTCAATATTGACATAAAACCGGGAATAAATAAGTCGAAACAAATATGAAAATTTGGAAAGGACAGAGGTAATTAGTATTCAGCATTCTTTACGAAAGAAACAAAGATCAGCAATTAACAGCAGCAATAACATAAAGTAATGTATAAGATAATGGAAATATAGACAGTCTTAATGAGGACATCAACACATACACACACATATATATATTTTATCCGATATCACAAATAAATTATTTATATTTGAAAACGTAGTTGACTAGTTTTAAGAACATCAGGACTAAATCATTTAATGTCTTTTTAAATATAAATAGTTTTTACGATACCGTATAGGGGGTTTACACACACACACACACACACACACACATATATATATATATATATATATATATACGAATTTGCTCAGCCAGCACGGATGATTAGGCGGGCCATACACGTACAGTTATAACTGTCAACTGAGATGTACACACACGTACAGTTAATAAGTCCTTCAGTTTTTACCATGGAATCGAACGAGCAAGATGATTTTGCGGCTCTCGGTTTACTTTTTATAATTTTACAAAAGAGTAAAAAGAAAAAGCGTAAACAGTGGTGCAAGAAGTGGTTACAAAAACGAAATGTATCTTCCCACACCAGTTTATTAAAAGAATTAACTGAAGAACCATTAGATTTTCTCAATTATTTGCGCATGACTGAAACAGTGTACCATAAGCTGCTTTCATTGGTGTCCCCATTGATTATTAAGAAAGATACAGTCATGAGAACAGCAATATCTCCACACGAAAGATTAACTGCTACCTTAAGATTTCTAGCAAACGGGGTCATATGAGTGTCTCAAATTTTCTACAAGAATACCACCTCAAGCGCTTGGAAAAATTATCTCAGAAACATGTAACGCCTTGTACAAAGTTTTACGGAAGTATATACAGGTATGTATTTTATAATTTATAATTAATAACAGAAATTAGACCATAACCATTTTTTATTAGGAAACTTCTTTTATTTTTACAAAGGAAAGGAATTCAATTTTAAAGAAAAGGACTTAATATTAGTATCGGAAAAGTTAAATTTTTTTTGCCTAACTTTTATATATCGTTAAATTGGGAAAAATAAGATGCTGTGTAGTTATGAATTTCTGATGAACCATGCCCATATGTTGGAGATGGTGACGGTGTGGTATATGAGGTAATATGATCAGGACTCTGAGTTGCTGATGAACTATGAGGCATTGACGATGTGCTGAGATAACCCATTTCAGCCTCAAATAGTAAGTCATTTATTTTTTTCCGCAATGAGAACCATGCGTTTTTCTAGACCTCTTAACCTTACAGCAACAGTTTTTCCTAACAGATCGTAACGATCGGGTCGTGATATTCTGAAGCTTTAACTTGCCACAGGCAAAGTTCAGATCGATATATCGAAATAAACTCTATCATCACTTGGTTCTGTTTACACGACATCTTTATACGACTAAATGAAAAATGAACACGCAAAAGCAAACAAGCGGAAAAATTATAAACATTGAACTGAGAACTGTACAGTTGAACCCCCACACACACTCAGTTCAGTTAAAAATATTAAAAATTTTATTGTCTCAGTTAAACTGTACAGTTGAGTTTAACTGAGACTGAGATACCCACACACGCTCAGTTTTAACTGACAGTTATAACGGTACAGTTATAACTGTACGTGTATGGCCGGCCTTAGGCTAACATCCCCAAACATGACTGTTAGAAATATATATATATATATATATATATATATATATATATATATATTTCAATACTTATCATCTAAAGCGTGTTACCTGAAAATGAAGTGTCAGTTTGCATGACGCTTATATCAGATTGGAAACCAACTGCTGATGATTTATCGTTCACGCGATTAATGGGAGATATATTTATCGGAGATAAATTACTGGGCGGCGGTGTACAGATAGTTCGACAGTGCAACACCGGGGTAGATGGATAGCAAGCCTATAACAATTTAACAAATTTCATTAAAATATATTTTAAATTTTAAAATTACGCGGTTATGTACGTATACGTGTGTTAATCTGTGAACAAAATGTGTAGAGTTTTTTAACTTTTTTATTTTTCGCCAATCCTCTTTTATTTATATACTTATTTCAGAGATGATTGCTAAATTAGGGTTTACCTGCCGTTTGAAATTGGTTTAAATGAAATATTCGATTCAATTTATGTTATTAATCAGTACTCACAATTTTTTTTCCTTCTTCCGCGAATGTGCAATAGCTCATAAGGCTATCTAGCACTTGGCGTGTAATGTGGAAGTGATTTGTGGAAACTCCTATCCAACGATATGAGTTTCATCTAGTCTTCTTGTTAACTTAATGTTACTTAAAATAGGTCAGTAGGCTTTTTCCGCTTCAGTCGTCTGACTTCGTTGGACTTGTCAAGCAATGCGACGGCCAGGCTATTTGGGTATGATTGTACTGTTTTGCAAGTTTTTTGATTTCGTCATGGATTGTACTGACATGAAGATCTGTATGCAATGTACGATTACTGACGTACTACGGAGCGTTTGTAATTTCTCTAAGGATTTTATTTTGGCAACGTTGTATTTGCGCAATGTTATTGGACTTAGCGCATCCCCAGAGTTGACAACCGTAGGTCCAGATTGGTTTGAGTATCTGTTTATATAGCAATAATTTGTTCTCCATGGACAACTCTGAATTTCTTCCAAAAAGCCATAATAAGTTTTTATGTTTTTATATTTTATATTTATTTCGTTTCTTTTCTTTTCTATGTGTGTTTTTCACGTTGACGTTTTATCTAAATGAAGACCGAGATATTTTACTGTGCCTTTTCTAGGCACGATGTTATTGTCAATATAAATATCTGGCGTGTTACAGTTTATCTTCTTATTTGTGAAGGTTAAATGTACAGATTTATTTTCATTGATAGCGGTACGCCACCGCTTGAACCAAGTCGACAAGGTGTTAACAGCCGTTTGAAGATTTTTATTGATGGTTTCTACCGAGGTGCCTGTGCACAGGATTGCGGTGTCATCTGCAAATGTAGCTATTTCTGCCTCTGCTGGAACGGGATATCGGCAGTGTATACCAGATACAACAACGGTCCTAATATACTGCCCTGCGGTAGACCTGCCTCGATGTGACGGATCTCCGATTCTGCTTCTCTATAACAGAGAAATACCTATCGCTTAGGTATGATTTCAGCAATTCGAAAAATTGGTATGGAAGGCTGGAATGTATTTTATACAGTAATCCTTCATGCCATACTTTGTCGAAAGCTTGTTTAATGTCGAGGAACACAGCCTCACAGATTTTTTTGTTTTCTATGGAGTTTTCAATTACCTTGACTAAGCGATGTACTTGCTCTACAGTGCCATGACCTTTTCTAAACCCGAACTGGTGCTCCGGGATTAGGTTCCTGCCATCCAAAATTGGCTTTATTCTTTTTAATAGCAATTTTTCATATAGTTTTGAAAGAACAGGAAGTAGACCTATCGGACGATATGATGCAAGTTCTTCAGCAGGTTTTTGGGGTTTGTGGACCATAATAAAGTACTCACAAATAGAAAATTATGCAGTTAATAACTTAATTTTTATTACCATATAGATGCATTTTAGGGTAGTAGTCTTTTCGACAATTGTTTTCACTTTTCCACGGCGGCACTAGGGATAAAAATCCGATTATCGACAGATATAATTTTAACCTTTTATTTTCTTTGTAATAATGATTTTTTTTGCATGCGGCATTATCAAAATTTATCGAATTCGGTTAATTTTTAGATAATTCGCGCTAAATTTTCGACTGGCGTGCTCGTATTTATTTTAAATGTAACGCATCCTAGGACAATTATATATTTCGAACTAATACGCGTCTACTAAAACATATTACTCGAAATGTTCGTAGATGAATTCGTTTTTGTTGATTTCTATTTAATAAAATTGACACGGCGTTAAATAATTACAAAATCTATCAGCCATCTTTTATCTTATTAATCGATAAATTAATTCGAATCCTATATCGAGAATCATTGTATAGTATCGCTGTGAAAATCGTCGACGCTAAATTAAAAAATTCCCAATTTTTAGGCTTATACAGGTAATAAATACGTTCATTTTCTTCTACTTATTCGCGCTGTATCGTATGATTTTTTTTTAAATTCTGGAGTAAATCATATTTACGTCGTTAAATCGAAATTAAGAAAAAAAATGTAATTTTAAGCTTTCATGGTGGATTAAAACGCGTTTCGATTTTTTTTTCTCGAGTAAACCTTATCCATATTTTTCTCCATTGCAATGTTCCGAAAATACTTGCAATTTTGATTTTCAAACTAAGAGCTGTCATCGATCCAGAATTATATTTATAGAACTTAACCTAGACTTAATGTCTAGGTTTACAGATAAACATATGCCCTGCGGTGTACACATCTGTTTGTTGATGTTTTTATGGCCGGTAGCTAAATTGAACATTACGAGTTTAGTTTGTGCTCTTCTGCATATTAGCGTATAAATATACGTCCGCATTGATAAACGCCCTTAGTTTGAAAAAACCCAAGTGCTTTCGAGATATTACAAAAAGAAAATAATACGGACATGGTAAAATTCTTCTCATTGAAAGAAAAATGATTAAGGACCGACAATAAGTTATTTATTCGGGAAATATGACCATCCAAAAGTAAAACATTTATTCAACATTTGAACAATGTGAAATGTAGTAATTTTTTAAAAATAAACAACAAAAAAGTAGTTAAATCACTAAACTTTTATATTAAAAAATCACAAAGCTTTTTGACTGTGAAGCCATTATAAAGTATACAAAAAATAACATAAAAATGTACATAAAATGTAAAAAATACAAATTTAGATGTACAAATTACATAAAATAGCAAAATTAAATCATTATCATTTTTTTTTTGCAATTTCGTAAATTTCTATTTTGGACATTTTATTTTTTGTTTTTCCTTTTATATTTCTCTATGAATTGTATATATTTTTATATTTTATTTTTTGACTACTTCATAATGACTAATCAACCGAAAAGCTTCGTGATCTTTTTATATAAAAAATTAGTGATTTTAACTTCTTTTTTTTTTGTTGTTCAGTCTATCGAATAGGTTTGTAATCCGATTTTTAATATAGTAAACTCGAATTATATGGCGCGTATTTACGTTCTTCGACGCGGTTAACTATCGAGAATATTCAATAATAACTTGTTCAAATTTTAAACTATTACGAATGGCTTTTGTGTGCAAATTATTAACATACGTATTTGCTTACATTTATTCTTGCTGGCGTGTAATTGCAAAATCTTCTTGTACCCCAAAACTTATATTTACTAAAGAAATTTAATTACCTTCTCATTATGTAATGACATGCTTACAAGATGTATTTAGTAAATATCGATGGAGAATTTTTAATAATTAAATTACTTAACTTTAAAAGTTTGAATTATTTAACGATGGGATTATTAGTGATCTTTTACAGATAAAAAATAAGTTATATCTTGTATTAGCTATATAGCTCTATTTTCATTATAAAGTTTAAGATTCACGATCTAAGTAAGGATAACGTAACCGGATGTACAGTATCATTATCGGTTGAACTAGAATATCATATTTTGAAAGAATTAATAATTTATATAATTAACGTGAATGCGCAAAATACGACTTTTGTTTTCCCTAATTGCGACGTTCATCCGATACACGCTAACGTCAAACTTGAATTAGTTTTGTAAATAAGGATGATCTTCAAAAAAGAAATTGCGTGAACGTGTTATTAATATACTTGGTTAATTAACTTTTTGTGATTCTCCGATGTTTCGAACGAAATTTATATTCATAATTAAAAAGTAATATGGTAAGAAATTTAAATAAAACACACATATATAAACGGCGTCACTTACATTTTTCGGTCGTGAAATAAGAGAACCGCCAATCTCAGGACTCCAAAACTGTTCTGTGTCGTGAAACCTTAAATCACACATTTAAACATTAAGTTAAACGGTATTGTAAATAACTATTTTGAAAATAGTCGACGCAGAGGTTATTAAATTTATTTAATCAATTTTGATAACTGTTTTTTCGTAGTAATATGCAACTTCAAAAGTGTATAAGTTCAAATCCAGTAGCGCGAGAATTTTTAGGTCCAAACGAAAGAATTAGATAAAACATTATTAAAACGCTACAAAAAATTTAGAAAATAGCGAGTAAAAATTAAACGAAAGCTAGAGACAAAAAAAGATATGACCAGCACTATTTTATAGAAAATTAGACGATCTGAAGGTTGCTTCTAACTTCCGAAATTAGGACGTTGGTAAAATAATAAACGGGTTCTCGTCTGCTAAATTTGATTAGAATTTTAAGAGACAGCATACCTTTCATATTAAATAGCGAAATAACTGAATAGTGCTCAATTTCAAGAAATTTAAAATTCGTTAGATTTGCTCATTACTCAATTTACTCAAAACATAAATTTCCATCTTGGAAACAGCGAAGCTAGTTGAATGCAGTGGCGACTCGTACATAAAGGTCGCATGGTTGCACAACCACCAGAGAATATCCGGAACAGCATACAAATTGATGATGTAGTAAAACAGTTAAAAGTACTAATTATTTTACGGAGATTAAACAAAATAAGTGAATTTTAATTATATTTTTCATGTATTATAAAAGATAAAAAAGCGTTAAAAAGTTATTCGAAATACCTAGTTACAACCGTTGGTGGTTGCACATTCGATGCATCTTGAAGAAAACATCAAAAAGTCATATAGAGATTTTGCGTCTAACGTTATTATGCGTGTAAAATTTACATAGGACTGTACTGAGCGACTGCTGATTGCGGTTGTAATCGTTTTGCAACCAGAATCCTTGAAGGTACACACACTTGGCGCGGCAAAACAAGTTTTTCTAATTGTGTTGTTCATAATACAATGGTGCGGTTGCATGTGCTACCGACCAACAAACGAACGAGCCTAGCACTTATATTTCATCTCTATCCGAGATTCGTTTTCCTTCTTTGAATTTCTATTAGCGTTTAGCGTTACTTTCTTTTACTGTGTACTTTTCCACGTGTGAATCGTTTCATTGCTTCTCTCGAACTTATTTTGTTCATATTATTGCTGACCGATGTTAATATACATAGAATTTTTTCCTTACTGAAACTTTATTAATTGATCATTTCATTTTCAGAGGTTTTGTGTAAATTGCGAAAAAATAAGAAGTTTTACATGTGACGACTTCGATCAACAGGTTATAATGTTTATTTACAATACAATGTTATTCATTCAACGAAAAAATAACTTGGCGTCATACAAAACGATATAAATTTTCCATATTGCCGTGAAAAACTATGTCGGTTATTTCAGTTCGAAAATTATTGGTAGAGCGTCCTAAATTCGAATACGAAAATATGAAAATGCCATACCGAGGAAAAATATATTTACTACATCGATGAGACTTGGATCGATAATAATGTAACATCTATAAAACGCTGGCAAAAGTACCTAGAAGGTGTGATCGTTGATAATTCGTCAAACGATTAATTTTAGTACGCGCATGCTCTGAAAACGGACTTTTATTAGAAGTCAAGGTCTCAACAGGGGACTATCATGTACAAGTGAACGATGAGCAATTTCCTAAATGGGTACTAATTTCATTCTAGATATCAAAACATGCTATCGTTAATGCGCTCTACCATACGAAATTAGTCTAGAAAGTAACTAATGAGTATGCGGTAAAGGACGCAATTGAAGAATAATTTAAAAAAAGCGAAGCATTCTATTCAATGAAAACGATATGATACACACATTAATCGAATTAAATAAATCAGAAATCATTATTGATTAAATTGTTTTAAATAAAAAAAAAACCGCGCACGGAATATTGACATTGCTCTCATGCGTGAATTATCACAAAAAATGACCAATAATAAAGTTAAAACGAAGCGAATTTTGCGTAGAAAAATTATAAAATTACAAAAGGTGATTCAGGATTTTTCAGTGACGGTCGAGGACACAAAAAGCTTTATGAAGCATACAGGTAATTTCGTTCGAACATATATTCTCGAAGAAAGATACAAAAATTGAAGCCAAAGTAGATTAAATGATAATTTCGGTAACGATTTATCAGATGATGATAATGATGACGGTGACAACGACGGGGATGATGAATCTGATAGTTTTGAAGATTTGGCTAATAGTTTTTATTCATCTTGTTATTTTTATTGTACATGGTGATTAACTAAGATACGTCGAATAAACATCTTAATAAAACGTATAAATATTTATTTGCATTATACAAACTGAGGACCATCAAAAACTGGTCTTCCTCGCATTGAAGGACAAAAACGAAGCAACAATTTATATTGACAGAAATAGTGCACAGGAGGCACTCGTACGAAAAGTCAATTCCGTGTGAGCATAGTACATGAAAAAGTAAACCGTAAAAAATTACCAATATTTTGAATGCACCACAAAAGTACAAAATATGCGCGTAAAAATCAAATTATTACAAACTGATTGAGACACCGTAGAAATGCATTCATGTAATGAAACTGTTCAATAAGATAGATATTAAGATAATGATCGACGATTAAATTTGAAAATTTCTGAAAACGAATATTTTAAATGTAAATATAAAGAAAAAACACAAGTTTGTATCATCTGATGTAATAACTCAGTTCAACGTGATTGAAATGCAGATTATATAAAAACAACGAAATATACCGCGAAATGTCAATTTAAATGCATAAACTATGAAACTGAAATTAATAAATTTTGTCATTGTGAACAACATTTTCGCGGAACATGGATATATTTTAAAATAATAAAAGAATTCTCCAATGAAAAGAGCAGAAAAAAATTTTCGCTGGATTTAATCAAAATTAAACTTAGAGAACAACAGATGAAATAACCAATCAGGATGAAAAAATTCTGTTCCCATTACAGAAAAAAAAAAAAAAAATATATATGAAATATATTTTCTGTATCTCAACAAGAGAAAAAATCAAATTGAACAAACTCCTTATGAATTGCAAATCTATAGTGTAATCCGACATAAAGGCAAAAATGTTGAATTCTTAATATAATAAGAATAAATAAAGTCTATTTGTGGTTACGGAATCATTAACAAACAACAGTTCACAGCACTAAAAATAATATATATGAGTTATTCCTATAGAAGTATTAAAGATACATATGTACAAAGTAAATCAGTAGATTTATGAATAATGATATAAATTACAAAGTAAATATCAAAGTTACGCTATATTTTAAAACATGTTGATATTACTACACTCGTGCATCATCAATCCTTGGTTAAAATTTGCACATTAACAATTACCCAATTTAGCATATTTTTAATAACTATACTAACTTCACGGGTGATAATTGTTCTTCATCTGCATTGAATATTAATTTCCGTGGTAGATTAGGTAAACATATATTCTCATGTTCCTCATAACTCATCTTGATGTATATGAAACAAATAATGAAATATAAAGTTAATAACATCTTCATCACGCTTCATATTTTTAAATAACAAATGCGAATAAAAAGAAAAATAAATGAACATCACACAACAAGCCGTTTTCCGGAAAGGGTTTTATATAGTTTATGCATTTTAAGATGAAAATTTGTTAGATTACTTTTGAGAACAAATATGTGGTTAGAAACAATAAACACACAAAACAACTGATAAAGTATACACAAAAATTGATTTCTCTCGTTAAGCGAAAGAACAGTAACTTTTGTACATGTAGCTTTAAATACCGGTTATATACAGCGAACATTTTTTAAATTTTTTTAATTATTTTAAATTTTCTGCTTACGATTATTTAAATTTTAAATTAATAACCGACGTACTATATACAATAACATACATATAAAAATTACGTATACCTGCTCAAAATCCTTCGACAAATAGGCTGGTAAAGCTAAAGAAACATTAATGGCATCTAGAAAATAATACATAGCAAGTGAATATTTAAAAACCCCAAATTATAATACTATACATTATTAAAAAATTAAAAATTATTTAAATATGACATCTGCAGATATAGATATAGTTTAAAACAATATGAAGCAAGTAATTAGATTACTGACTGCCATAGTGGAAAAATTCATCTAAAAATTTACTTACCATTCTCTGTCGAATTCCCGAATTGAGCTTCACAATTTACTAACGAACTCTGGTATTGAACAGACATTGGACTCGGTATCAGATGTTTCTCTTTAAAATAACTGAAAATTATTTTGAATAAAACATGAATATATAAACAATTTATCGAGTGGATATATATAAAGTAATAGACAAATATAGTAGTAAAATACGAAAAAACCCTTTTTTTTTTTATGTTTTATATTACTAATAAAGGGCAATATTAACAAAAATGTTAGGGAATTTTTGCTCTGCATATCGGAATAGTACTTGAAGCTTTCTTTAATATACTATTTTTTTACTCAGATTTCGTTTAAATAATTAATAACTTATTAATGACGAAAGCGTAAATACCACGTTATGTAAATGATATATTTTTCGATTCAATATAAAACGTATATATTCCAGCGTGTACTTTCAGTATGTATTACCTAAATGACCCATTTAACGAAAAATGAAAATGATTAAATGGGACATTGAACCTTACGTTTCAATGGTTTTTTGTATTTCCTTCTCAGTTTCTTCGTCTAAATTATCCTCGTAAATGAACTCTTCCTCAATTGGTACAGGATTTATTCTTGCCATATCATCTATAGTCCACTTAAATTCATCTGAATTCTGTAAATACAAAAAACACAATATATAGAAACTATTCTTTAATAAACAATTTAGAAATATATATATGAAATATACATTACCTGATTTGGACTCACAACAATAGAAAACACTGTCGGACTACATGTATGGTTTTCTAATCTTTCTTTTAAATTTACGTTAAATGGATTATATAATACTCTTTTCTTAATAGACAATGTAGGATTACTATTTGGAGGTAAAAAACTAGTTTTGGGGGTTGAAAAATTAGTTATCCCAGACGAATGACACGAATTTAACACTTTATTATACAAAGATGCGTGATCTGTATTTAAATCTTCATAATGATGTTCCATCTTTATACAACACAATTATTTCAAATAATAAATTTTTATAAAAAATAAATGCAAAATTTATGAAAGTTTAACGAAAAAAAGAGATCAATACAATTTTACTGTTCTACATTTAAAACATAATACTCCCGTCACCTGTGAGACTTGTGACTTGATTTGACTCCTTACTTCATCACTAGTTAAGTCTGTACCTGCTGTGCTGCCTACTTACCTATTCCAAAAAACTCTGGATTGTAGATCGAACGGCCAAATATAAAAACGGTAAATTTTGAAAATTTAAACGTGTTATAAAGGAGTATACACACGTTGTAACAGTTATTTTCTCAACAATAAAATGCATGGAAAAAAATAATGAAATAAAATTATAACATTTTATTTAATAGTAAATAATGTTTATAGATGAATATGGTTTATTCACCTTATTCTAAGTCTATTGTTAGCCGAATAAAATCATTTTGTCGAAAATAAAATTGAAGTAAAAATTATGTTCTTATTTTCAATATTTATCATTTAATTTTATAGCAGTTTTGATGTTTGCATATTGCCACCACTGTAGACTGAAGAATATTGTCTTTTGGCTTTAACAACGCGTTTAATACAGATTAGAATGTGTATAACTGTATAATACCTTTTAAATTGAACGTGTAATATTTTAAGTAATGTTCACTTCTAAGTTAAAAATATAGTGTGACATACACACATACATATATATATATACATACATTGGAATCAATGTATGTTGCACCGAGCAACACGATTGCTTCAGAGGATGCTGATTATGATAGATCATCATTAAAAAAGCCGAGTTCGGAACTTAGCCTTCCCACAGATTCCTCAAATGGATCTACTCTTAGCGCGGTATGTGACTTAACACTGTTTAAATTAACGTTAACGTAAATATATTTAATTTTCCTTCAATTATTAAAGTGTTAAAGTTGTAGTATGTCAATATAGGTACAATTTCTTTGAGTGACCAAGCATAAGTCTTATTTTCACAGTTGTAAAAAACCAACATGACTGATCCTTTCTACTTGTGTTCATTAGCTATTCACTATTATAAGATTTTATTTTTTATACCGATTCAGTTTTTGAAATATGATTCTAATAATAGTCAGTTTACTCAATATGTTTTCATGGATATAACATTTAATTTTTATGATGAATTTTTCATGTTGCATTACTTGTTTAAAATTAAAATTGCGCTATTTTTGAAATTTATATAAATAAAAATGTTCATTGAGGCACGTAACGTATATATAATATGCACTTCTATACAATTAGCTGAGATACTGATTATTTTTGCCATATAAGTGAAATTTGATAACATCACGAATATAATAAAATAATTTTCAATTTTCCGCCTACATTATAACGTATATGTGAGAACTGCTTCCTCTAATACATATTGAACAAAAATAAATAAAAATCCTTTTTGTACAGCATCACTATAATTTATATATATCAGTTTTTATATTTCTACCTCTTTGTAATGATTATTGCATTCGGTAAATTAACACTAGGTTTTCATATGGTTTATGATAAACGATGAAATATACTCTGTAAATGTACACCTATTATTAGTTTTGTGTATTTTGGTCCTAATCAATTCCTATTAAGTAGTCTCTTACGTTTTTTACTTTTAATTTCCATCAAAATGAACATACTCGTTCACAAATATAAGAAACAGAAAATGGTAATACAATTTTTAACGCTTTTTCTGATATATTCGGGTATTCACGTTTAATTTTTATCCAAAATTCTGTAACATAATTTTCGTTGAAACTTATTTTTAAATTTACATAATTTCTCATTTCTATATAGTCTTCTTCTTCAGTAATACTGAAAGATTTGTAATTAGTTTTTGAATTATCACTAGTTATGGAAGGATTTCTTTATGAATATCCCAAGAAGGAAAATAATGTTGAATTTTATTTCCTAAAGTCGTAAATGATTCCGTTAATAATTTTAATATTTATTGTGTTGGGAAATTATTATTATTGATTAAATATTATTAAATTTTATTTATAGAAATATAACACGTTAGTGTGGTAATGGTTTAGGTGTAACTTTTTACATTGCTTGTATAAATTCTAAATTGTAACTTGGCAATTAAAAAGTCTGGTGTACAATTTAGTTATTACTTTACAGATATAAATGATAAAATAATTAATAAATTGTTTAAAGCAAATAGTAAATTCTAATACATTGTTATATTTAGTTTTTGACAATAATGGAAACATATCTACATTTTTTTCCTGTATTTTTCTTTTCCACTTCTATTAAGTAATGCAAGCAAGCTTTCTCTTATTACAATAATAAATTGAATTTTCAAAATCATTATTAGTTATGCAATTCTTTTACAATTTCTTCACAAATGAAGTTATTATAATTTTTCTTTTAAAAATTTCCTTCTCAATTGGTGGTTGGCACAAACTTTATTGTAATAGTTTAATTCTTCGACTTTCTATCGTTTTCAATCGTTGATTTCTGTAGTAGGTAATATTTATTCATAGTACTAATAGATTTAAATCAGTAAAATGTGTTAACAAAGTTTGTTTTTTAATTTACATAAATGTTTAGAATTAATTTTTTTTTGTTCTAAAAAATTTGAATTCATTTTGTTACTTTAAAAGATAAAATAAAAATATTTTAACCGTTTAAATCATAAACGTACTAAAAATAGCGTGAAATAAATTAGGGAAAACTTTCAATTCAGAAAACTTGGATGTTGTATTTAGAATACGAAATAAGTGTACTGTATAATGTAAATAAGTTTAACATGTTTTATGGTTACAGGATACGTCAATAACATCTGAATATAATTTTACCCTTTATGCAGAGGAAGATGATGTTTATGGTTTCAATCAAGATTTAAAAGCTATTGTCGGTAATCCAAGAAAACTTTCCGAAGGCTTGGAAACATTTTTGACGTATAAAATATTTGTTTTGGTTAGTTAATGTTTTATATATATATCACGCGGACGCGTACGTGCATATTCTGATATTCAAATCTAATAAGTTTTGTATTATAGATACGAATATTTACCGTTATAGCATTTTAATTTGGTGTAATTAAAATAATTTATTATCATTTGAAAATTTAATGAAATAAAATTATAAAATATAAAACAAATTATTTTTTATGTAAATATAATTTTTTGAATTTATGTTGATCTATGATAGCACATTTGCGTGACGTCTGCAATAATAATTTGAAAATTATTAAAACTGAGACTGTACTTAAGTAACTATATAATATGCATTGGGAACTGGAAGAATCTGTCCAATTTATTTTAACAACAATACTATTTTAACATCATGCAACGCGAAATATATTGGTATATGTCTTGACTAGAGACTGACTTGGAAGAAATACATAGTCGCCAAGCACTTGCATATCAGATTATAATTCAAAAACATAAATTAACTAATTGGAAGAAACTCTTTTTTCATAGTAAAATAAAGTGTTGGTTTATGAAATAATAATAAAGCGAACGTAGACATGTAACATTGAACTACGAGGTACTGTATTAAATTCCAATGAAGCTCTGATGTAAAAGATACAAACAAAAATCCTACGGAACATGACCAGTACACATTGGTTTATACGAAATGACATATCCAAAGGTTTGAAGATTCTGTAGTCAAAACTTCGTTGTTTACATGAAAGTTACAAGAAAAGACTAGTAACACAAATATATTAGCAAGAAATTTATTAACCAACAGTGTAATTTTATCGACGATCCAATCCATCTTCAGCACCGAAAATAAATTATTTATAAAGCATGTAGATAAATTTTTTTTTTTTTTTTTTTATATTTGTAATATTGAACTGCCCAAGGCATACACACAATACATTTAAAATAGGAAAATACATAAGCGAAGGTACGGATTCGGCCAATGCCTTATCACGAACTAAGATTATAATTAGCGTTTTACATAAATCTAAATTTTAATATGAATATGTAAATAAAATAATAAGTTATAATAAATCGTGCGGTTTAATCCGCCTTAATCTACGAGTGTCTCCTTCTGTATTGAGGAGTTCAGCAATAATTGTATTCGGATGTCCATAAAGTTTTGCCGCGTGCTTCCTGGCGTGAAGGCTAATAGCTGCGTCGACGTCCAAAATTTTTAAATCGCGATGTAGCAAAGCATTGGGGACATACCAAGGGGCTTTAGCTATCAAGCGGAGTGCTTTATTTTGAAATCTCTGAATAATGAGCCTGTTCGATCTCTTCGTGGTGCCCCAGAGTTGGATGCCATAACACCAAGTGGGCATTAGAATAGATAGATAAATAAGTCGTTTATTTGCTAAACTAACAGGTGAATGATATCCAAATAAAAATAACAACAGATTATCAAAAATTGGATCAGCAACCATTGGGAAGCTGTCATTAACTGTTTCTAAAATAATGCATCATCGTAGCTTATTGTTCCACAGACAAATTAACCATTTCCATCCCAGCTATACCGTTAATAATAGCAAGGCAGCTTCCATTATGTTCAGAAGTATAACATAAAAGTACATAAAACAAGAATTTATGTAAATATAATATTGCGGAAGATCTAAATAACGGAGTAAATAAACTAACTGGAATAATAGTTTAATTGCAATTTCATTGATATGTAAAAAGCAACCCGATTAACATAAATAAAATCGATATTTATTTAACTCAATTTTTTACTTGACATGGTTAGTTATTTGTCCCGCTTTCGTTTGTCAAATAAATATTTATACTCGAGAAAATACAACAGAAACTGCCGTCTATATTAAATGCAGATTTCTGTTCAGAGACACGAACTGCTAAATAATGTAAATATGTACGTGACGAATATCGTCATGGAATTCAAATGTTCGGGTGTTAAAGATTATAATTTTATTTTGATTAACTTAAGTATCAGATTTAATTTTGAGAATATCTTTTTTGTTTTATTTATTTATTTATCATGGGTATTTATATAAGTCAGGTATTCGTGGTTGATGTATTGCATGTGTTTGTATTCCAGTTATTTTTTTTTTTTTTTCAAATTTTACGTTTACAGAGTTTTTGTGATTGACCCAATCTTGATATTAACTTCAGTTCGTGGATTACAACAACAACTTAAAAAATAAAAATAGGGATAATGTATTTGGTACATCTTCAGTTTCATAATGATTAATAATTGTCTTGAAAAACTAGTATGTAATTTTTATATTATAAAAAAAAAATTACTCGAGAAATTTATATCGATTTTTGTTTTGCTTATAGTCAACTAGACCAGAATTTTCGGAAAATGAATATGTTGTCTATAGAAGATATAATGATTTCGCGTGGTTAAGAAATACACTAGTCGAGAGTTATCAAACTCATATAATACCGGTAAAGTATAATTCAATTTTTTTATTATTTTTATTGTTTATGCTTCGCTATATTAAATTATTAAACTATTTTTCACTTAATTATTAAATTGAAAAAGTTGTGAAAAAATATCGATCCTAATGAATAATATTCTAAAATTGTTTTTAAATAGTTCATTGTCGAATGTGTGCATAAATTTGGAAATATAATATGTTGAAGAAATTTTTTTAAGTATCTAAGTAAAATAAGATTTAATATTAATCGCGGTTTCATATTTATTATTATTATTTTTTTAAATTAAAATTTATTTTCATTTTATGAAGTAATCTCATTTTAATTACTACCTAAGACTGGTTAATAATTAGTATGAGCTACAGATCAGTAAATAATGTATATAAGAAATCTGATGGTAATATTCTCTAAATAAATGGGGAAAATAAAAATAATAAAACATAAAATTTCTGCAGTCACGTAATGGTCAGCAACATAATATAGCTCAAGCGCTCGCTTTCTATCATTGCTCCCATCTGTCGTGTGGTATTTCGTTTTATGGCACACTAGTGAAAATAAAAAATGTTTGCTCATTTGTAAATGTTAATTCATACGGCGACATGGTTGGTGTACTTTGTACACCGCGCGACCAGTCGTGTAATAATTTTTGTGCAGTCAGTCTTTCATGTTCTTTGCTCAATTTATTAGTTTTATTTTTGAACCCAGCATTGAAATATTTTTAGGGACCTTGTTCTGAATGCCATGTAAATTCATAAATATTATATTCTTTCATTTGGATAACTAAATTTGTAATGAATTTCGTTTTAAACGAAATTTCTGCTTCCAGCATCTTTGTTCTATATTTTAACTTTCTTAAAATAAATTGTCGAGTGTAGCGAAAAGCTTTGTCGTAATAAGCCCTTTATTTGATAATTTGGTCTAAAATAAATGCAATGTTTGTTTAGGTCAGACATAATTAGACTTAACATATACTAAATTTACTTTCAGAGTTAGATCAGAAAGGAGATCAGAACAAAGTTTATGACCAAATAAAGAGCGATCATGATCTGAGTGAATAAGAAGTGGACCACTGCAGTTACGAATCTGAATCAGAGCAGGAGTGTGAAAGAAATATTCGATGATGATAGAAAGGAATCATGTATCGTAAGGAGTAGAATTTCTGTTGGAGAAAAAGTTCAGTTTCTAAACAGTCCAAAGCAAAAAGGAAAAATATAAAAATAATACCGGGCCCCAAGAGGCTCGCTAAAAGTGTGAACAATACAATAGAGGTATTCTCAGAAATTATTGATGCGAAAATTTTAGATCTCGAGAATTGAACTGCTGGTACTATTTGGTATTTTATATCTAATTGGTTTGAAAAAAGGACACGTTACCTATGTTTTATAATTGTAAACAACTGACAGTACAGGCATACATTTGTTAAGAGCTACTATATCAACGATTTTTATTTCTCTTGAGATGTCGAAGATTTGATAATTTTTCCCAAGAATCGATGAGAGAAACGGATAAATTAGCAACAATACGTATAATTTTAGATTCATTTGTAAAGAACATAAAAATTCATGTTCTATGGTTGAATATGTAACAGTGGATAAGATGTTGCATCCATTCAGAGGACGATGCTCTTAGATTCAGTATATCTCTTCAGAAGTTGCGAATAAAAATGTTTGCATTGTGTGATGCGCGGACATTTAAATTTGGAGATTTATGATGGGAAACAACCATCAGGCCTAGGTTTCCAATTCACCTGGGGATATTGTAAAAAGAAAAGTGATACAATTGAGAAATCAAATAAAAATTTTACTATAGATAACTGGTATACAAGCTTACTTTATGGCCGATTACTAACAAAAAAAATAACACTTCTATGAACTCTTAAAAAAAAATAAAGAAATCCCAGCCCAATTTCAACTAAACAAAGCCAGAGAAACTGGTTCATAAGGATTAGACACTAATTTCTTATACAAAAAAAAAATCAATAAAGTGTGTGATTTGACATAGATGACGAAACTAAAAAGCCACAAATTATAGTCGATTATAACCGAACAAAATATAGCATTGATACCCTTGACAAGTTGACGCAGGTTACAATGTATTCAGAATAACTAAGCGACGGTCCTTAGCAATATTTTTCATCTTGCTGAATTTTGCAGGAATAAATACTGCAATAACTTATATGTTAGTCAAACCCCATCAGAAACCATTGTATAGGAGAGTGTTCATGATAATATTACCGTTTGAACTAATGAAAGGTCATCTCATAGAAATCTCTTTTTTTCTGGCATAAAGCTTTTTTTTTTATCAAACTATTATTTATCAGTACGAGAGAAGAAGGCATAGAGGAACCGCTCAAAAAAATTCGAAGGCGATGCTTTCTTTGTGACCGAAAAAATAATTCGAACTCTACGAGAAAATGTAATTCATGTCAAAAACATGTTTGTAAAAAAGTCATTCAGAAATTATATTGATGCGTACAAATTGTTTTATCGCGAGTTATGAATAATGGATTAATTTTTTCTCTTTTATGTTATATTTGTTATTACGATTTTTTTTTTTTTTTTTTTTTTTGTAATATTAACGTCAAATTGTCTCGTTTTCATGTCAAATTTTATAAAAATTATTCAGTCTTTGTTTACAGATATTTCTATACTTGTTAGGGAATATATTTTTATACTGGACACGTGAGTTTATCAATTTACTCGCGCGACCAGTTGTGTCACAAAAATATGCACAACTAGAGGAAGGTTAATATATAAGTTACATTATAGAAAACGGCTTTATTAGCCTTGACCTAACTTGGTGAAAACGTTACGCGGATGTTAATAAGGATCTTCATGTACGCTATCGGCTTATGAGTCATTACTATTGCGCAATATTCTACAAAATCATTATTTACACAAATAATAACCGGTAGGTGGCTAAAGCAGGTTCTTTTTTCCCTTCTAATTTTAGCCCTTAGTCCTAAGCAGATAGTATCAGGAAGTAGCGTCTCTTTATTTTCTGTACGTTCCTCTCTTTCCGTTTCGCACACTAAAACGAGTGAAACGGACCTGTCGTTCAGTTGAGCAGAGTCGTGGGAATGGTGTAAGAATTATGATTGCATTTTTTCATTACGCTAATGTCACTTTCTACAACTCAAATTTAAACCACTGAGGTTCGAAATTCGGTCTTCTCCGAAAGATTCAAAATGTAAACCTACTTCTTTGAAAATTACATTTTTAAAAACTTTATTATTATTATTAAATTTTATCCAAGAATGAAAATTTTCCTGATTGAATAAGATTATGTAATGCGCTTGTGTGTTACACTCGCACTGTACAGTATCGTAATACATTTGTCCATTGGGAGCTGTACTTATGCATTGAGCAAAGAACGAGCTGGTCGTTCAAAATAAAAGAGCGTGAGCGCACTGCTCACTTAGAAGAGCGAGCACATTTGTACGACTTGTTCCAGAGCGACACAACGCTATCGGGAAGTTTTTTCTTTTTCATTTTTTAGTTTCAGTAATATACGTTGACGGAAATTGACGTTCACATGGAGCTCATGTATTTGCTGTATTCATTCGTTGTTATCATTTTGTTTCAGCCGCTACCGAGTAAACATTCTTTACTTGGTCATTTGGACAGATATTCGAAAGAATTCGTGAAATGTCGAATTATAATGCTGAATCGATTCCTAAGCCGAATTATTAAACATCCTATTCTAAGTCATAGCAAACATTTGAAAATATTTTTGACGGTCAATTCTATGGTAAAGTTGCGGTACCATTTTTTTATTGATTTTTTTTAATATTGTATACGCGAACCAAAATTATGATGTTTTATGTTTAAAAACTAGTGATCGTCACGTATCTGCAATTTAATCTGTTATCGCTGAAAAATAAAAAAGATGTCTATTCAAAATAGGAACATATAAAAAAAAAAATTGAAACCTTAGAAATAATTATGGTATACATTTTGGAGCTATCAAATGTACGTCTAATCCTTAACAAATAACGCCTTCGAAATCGAACGTTTAAGACAGGAATGTTATATTTACTCTATAAGAAATCTTTTAATGTTTTTTTTTTTTTGGGGGGGGGATTTTGTTTCATTGTATCAGTGCACGTAATCATTTTAATTTACAATAACGGTAATATGCAAAAATTGAAAAATGCACAAAATAAATTAAAATAAACCTGGGCTCGATTATTAATAGAGAAATTCTATAACTAAATGGAAGAAGATTTTATTTTGTTTTAATACAGTTTAAAGTTGAACGAATAATATAAATTCTTTTTCTTATTAAATACTATTTCGCGACTTCGATAATTTTTGATATGTCGCTACCATTATTATACAATTTTGTATGTAAAGCTTCTGTTTTCTTCCATATATCCAATTAAGAATATAACAATAAATGAACAATGAACAAATGTTTTATTAGAAAATGTTATAAAAACAACTTATGTGTTTGGTAACAAGTAGTTAATCGCGTACCGGATACATCCTTACAACAATAAACAAAATTATCTCATTATAGCTGAAAGTTAAATATATATATATATATATATACATTCGAATCCGCTTATAAGGGACACATCGGGCGGAAGACATTTGTCCCTTATAACCGGTTGTCCCTTAAAAGCGAATTTTTTAAAATCTCTTATTGAAGCGAGTGGGTGTTAGAATATATATAGTTTAGTAAACAATTAACATACTTATAACATTATTAATTCATAATATTTATTTATATGGAAATTAAGAGAAAAATACAGGAGGCATACATAAGGTAAAAGAACCTGACCTGATATTTGTAAAAATTGTTCATTTACTGCAAAAACGCGCTATAGTTGTTTGGTGTAAATTCTTCATCTGCTGCGTTTGAACAAAATCTGCACAGTTATCTAATGATGCCATAGGAGCACTTTCATTATTCTCAGTTGCATTACAACAACATAGCACAGTGACACGATCCATAGCTTTTTTCGAACCAATAAGTTGTTCGTGTTTGTATACTAATGACCCATCTGGAGTGGCTCGATAAAATAAACCAGTTTCATCCGCATTATAAATATCATTCAGGCTGTAACTTTGAAGGAACTTGAAAATTTTACTTGAACTCCATTGTTCAGCTCCTGTCAAATCAGCGCTTGACTTTTCTCCATGAGTTTTTTTGAATTTGATATCGTGTCTCCCTTTCCATCGAGCAAGCCAACCATTCGTAGCTGCAAAGTCTTCATAACCCATTTTTTTCGCAAACTCTTCAGATTTTAATTTTAACATTGACCCACTGACATGAACACTTCTTTGTGTTACTGTGCTAAACCATAAATTAAGAGCTTCATCAACCTCTGGGTTTTTACCTTCTCTTTTTCATTTCCTTTCCACCACCTGACTTCCCTTTTCAGTACTACTCCATTTTTTACGTAAGTTCTGTTCATCTGTTTTTAACGTGAGATGGTGTTTTTGGAGACACCCATGATTTTTGCTAACTCCCGAATAGGCATATTGGGAGGTTGAATTTCGATTTTGTCTAAAATAGAAATTTTTTCCTTTAATGATAAACATTTACGCGACATTTTATTCATACATAAAATTCACCAGAACTAAAAAAAGAAAAGAAAATTTTCGTAAGGAAAAAAAACCGCACGACGCACTACGGTTTTTGCAGAACTAAACTAAGAACATAACGAGCTATCGGAGAGCGCATAATTAATAAACGAACAGAGCAAAAAACAGTATCCTCAATGAGAGAATGTTAACACAAGGACATCTCAAACAAAACGAAGAAAAAACAAAAATGTCACGCAAACAAAAAAAAACGAATTGTAAAAATGGCTAAAATATTTTACTCATTTTTATTCAATTTTTGTTTATGTGAACATTTTCGTTTTACGACCGGAAGTGTCATTTTATATCGGCTGGCTTATCGCCCGTCTCACTATTTATTGCCTTGAAAGTCTGTTAATCTTTGTCCCTTATAACCGACTCGTTGTCCCACTAAAGCGAACTAAAACAACCTTCATTGGATACGTTTGATTCGGGGTTTTGCTGATTGTCCCTTATAAACGGTTGTCCCTCTTATCCGGAGTCCCTTATAAGCGGATTCGACTGTATATATATATATATATATATATATATATATATATATATATATATATATATATATATATATATATGTATACATATGTGTGTGAAGCGCGATAAACAACGTATAATTAATAAATTATTTTTTTCGTAGATAATTTCTATCATGTACGTTTTCAATGTTGCAGGAATTTTCAACGCATTTGAAAAACGATAATAGCCTGTTCAATAAATTTTCTAGCGGTATTTCTGGTTTAGCAGTAATGTACTCTAGTCGTGATAAAGTTCCGGAATTCGAAGAAATTAGAAAGTATGTAAATAATCTCGGCGAGAAATTAATTTCGTTAGAAAAAATCATTTGTCGAATTGTCAAAGAACGAAAAGGTAATTTTAAAATTCGTTGTAATTTTCTCTGAAATGGTTATGCGCCTGGAAGTATTCCTTCCCCGTATTAAAATCGTGTGTATTATTTTTTTTCGTCGATTTTTACAGGAAATTTATTATATATTAGTAATCATCTATAATTTGATTTTATTTAATGTAGTTTCCCGTCCTGCAGTCACATTTAATTATTAAATACTTTATATTTATAACACGGTACTTTGCGATTCTGTACATGTGTGATTACAGTGAAAGTATTATACGAAATATTCCCTTTTTAAGTACAACCGACCAAATAACCACTTGGAAATTTTTAAAAACGTACAATAATTTATTAGTAGCTCAAAATATAATTTCTGAGATGGAAAGTAGCTGATGATTTCAAAGAATTCACACACCACAGGCTGTAGAAATCCAGGAGCGGGATTTGGAATTTGATGAATGTTATTATAATATGAGTAGCAAACCGCTTCCTTGCCGGTAGGATTTTAACCCCCCCCCCCCACACACAAAAGGAGTAAATCCTAACAAAAAGAATGCAGCAGCAGACTTAACAGTATTGATAGCAAGCGTGATGAATTGGCTTCTAGTGTGGTTGTCATATTGAATAACCGTGGTCACCGTATGTAAATGTGCAGTACACTTATGACGCTGCTACCAAACGGTAAACGGAAAATCGCTAGAGCACATAATGATTGAATTATTTTTTATTTATTTGTAGAAAAAATATAATTATAAATTTTACTTTAGTCCCACATTTTTATGCCATCACCTTACTCTTTTTTGGGTTTCAATTTATTTTTTATTGTAGTACAGTTCGTTTAGAAATTTCATTTGTTAATTTATGAATTTTCCGATTAAAATAATAGTAAAGTACTCAACCAAAAAAGTATCAACTTACATGATCCGATTTTTATGAGTTTTTTGTTTGTTTACTCCAAATTAAAAAGTCCATTTATTCATCTCAATGTACGAAGTGATTTTTTAAGTGCTTTATATATATATATATATATATATATTTTTTTTTTCAAAATTCTCATTGATTTGATATTAAACGTGTATTTTCGTAAATAGTAAACTATGTCAACTGTAAACAAAAGGAACTTATATTTAAATAACTAAAATCTTCTAACAATCCTAATTTTCAAACGAGATATTAGATTATCTGCGATCTAGCAGTGAAAATAACGGTATACTAATTATTTTTGGTATGAAAACTACTTTAATTTCACTAATGTAACTTGTAATTTGATAAAGTATCTATCAATGGTGAAAGCATATCTCACATGTAGCATTTGTAAAACGAGAAAAGGTATTTGAATTTTGTTTCTTGATCACTAGCGGTTGACGTATAATATAGCCTTACATTTTTTACGTTTTGCTTTAGAACTGTGCAGCGAAATGCAGCACCTGAGTAGAGAATTTGAAAAATGGTCTTGCGTTGAACCTACTTTAGGACCATTATTATCAGCTATATCATTTGCGTTGAACGTTAACAGTTTATATCAAGAAGAACATCTGATCAAACCTATACATAATATTGTGTTTCAAGTATGATTTATATACGTAAATATTATAGAAGTTAGAAATAAAACAATTATATATATATTATAAATCACATTTTATGCAGCACAATCGTAGATGTCTATTTTCTCTTTAGTATATCACGAATTACTACGCGCAATGAATTAGTTATATATATATATATTTAATTTTATCTTCGTTTTTACAAATTAGTATATTCAATATAACCTCAACAAGCAGGTTTCAGGATAAGAAAGTCCTGTACGGGACAAATACTAAATTTGACACAACCCATAGAAGATGGATTCGAAAATAAAAAAGTTACTGGTGCTGTCTTTGTAGGCCTAACAGCTACATTCGATATCATTTCTCATCGCATACTCACTAAGAAAGTATACCAGGCAACCAAAGACTATACGTTTACTTAGATAGTATCAATGCTATTAAAGGATAGACGTTTCTACGTGACATTAAATGATAAAACTAACGCTAGGAGGAATCAGAAAAATGGATTGCCGCAAGATAGCGTGCCGGCTCCAACATTATTTAATATATATACTAATGATCAACCAATTGGAAAAAACAAAAACGTTTTATTTGCAGATGATCTTGTTTTTATAGATCAAAATAATACTTTCGAAGCAGTAGAGGAAAATCTCAGTAACATGATTAAAGAATTCGACGTATATTATAAGGTTAACCAACTCAAGTAAAACCAAATAAAAACTGAAACGTGCTGTTTCCACCTCCGAAATCGGGAAGCTAGACACCAGCTTCAAATCACGTGGAATGGAGAAAAGCTTGAACAAATTGATCATCCCAGATACCTGGGAGTCGTATTAGACAGATCGTTAACATTCATGCGAAACAACAAAAATGAAGATGGCGACGAGAAATAGTCTTATCTGAAGATTAACTACCACCAGATTGGGAGCTAAAGCACATATTTTGCTCACATCATCACTAGCACTCTGCTATTCAACAGGGAAATACGCGTGCCCAGTTTGGAGCCGTTCTGCACACGCAAGAATGATAGACGTTGCACTAAATCAAACGTGCAGAATCATTACTGGTTGTCTCAAAACTACGCTCCTAAGTAAGCTGTATGCACCCAGTTGGAATTGCACCGCTAGATATTAGACGCAGCGTGGATGTCAAGAAAGAAAGATGGAAAAAAGCTAATGACGATCGTCATCCACTCCACAACCACGAAGGAATTGAAATCTATACATAGCTTACTCCGAATAGTTAATGAACTGAAAGACTGCCGAGTCTGCAAGATTGAAAGCGTGTAAAGCTGAAAGTACAAATGGTATAAATGTAGATGAATCTTTCCAATCGGCTCTCATTTAGATTACATCCTGTGGCGAACCCTAAACAGAATAAGAAGCAGTACAACACGAAATAAACATAACCTTAAGAAATGGGGATTAACGGAAGACGACAAATGCGAATGCGGACTAATACAAAATGATGAACACATATTTAAATGTAAATTATTCGACAAATTCGGCGAAAATAATGAGATTTCTAACCTATTGGTTAAAGAAGGGTATATAAGTTAAGAACTTTCGACCGGGTAGCATATAATAATAGTGACCTAAAATGAAAATAAAAAAAAACTTTTAGTGTAAATTTAAACAAATATATATATTTTTTAAATTATTATATATATATATATATATATATATTATAATATAAATTTATTGTATTTAATTACTTCGATATAGCCGGCGAAAGAATATCTGCTGTATATCGACAGTATTAAAGAAGCTTTAAATAGACGAGATACGATACAAGCTGAGTACGAATCGTCGTTGCACGAAGTAGAGAAGAAAAAATATGAAAAAAATTTGGTAAGATAAAAATATTTATAGAGATAACTGTAACATGTATTTCTAACACTATATATGAACCCTGTAACTCTTTCTTTCTATATATAAATTCAAAGAACTCGTTACGGAGGTTAGAAAGCGACAGAAATATAAATGTGTGTACGCAATCAACTATATGGGGAAACGTCCATGATGATGATGGTGTTATATATATATATATATATATATATATACTTGTATTAATATATGTATACACATAAAACATTCGTTTCTTAAAGGTTATGAATTCCAAAGAAGAAAGTAATAAATTTTCTTTATGGCGAAGTACAAGTGAAAGTAAAGAAGAAAAACTGGAGTCATTAGCCGCAATTACACCCAAATTAATTTCATTAGCGGAGGTATTACTATCATTTAATTTAATTTCGTTCATATTTTTAGTTCGAAATTCGTTACTTGAATAAATTGTACATTTTAAGTAGCGTCGTGAAACTGCTGTTGTGTATGTATTTTATAGTTTCATGTCGTATGTTAAAATACAAGTCTCGAGAATGTAAAGATTGAAAATATTTAAGATTCACGTCAAAGACAAAGGTACAAAAATAATAACTATAATTGAAAGAGTACACACAACAGCTAAAAAGCCAATTATAGTATACGGTTGTAATTATTAAATAGTACAATGTATAATTTAAAAATTAGACGGAACAAAAAATGTGCCTTGGGGTGCAGGGAAGAAGTGAAACTTAGAGTCGTTTTCTCGAAAAGACACTTTAAACATACATAAGTACAGCATGCGGAAAAAAGGAGCTCGACTACACTGTGAGAGTAGGCCTACTTATGTAATTATATGTATCAGCCTTTGGCTCGCTTGATCGCTCGTTTTACGGGTTAATTGCCCGTATACAACGCGCCAATAGAAGTTTCATTTCAAAAATAGACACAACTATACGTATTTGTTATTACTCGTACATATTATTTATGCTCGATTTACACAATCCTACTGTTATTTGAATCATATTTATATAACCGTTATGTGATGTATAACGTTTGCCATTCTAATTTATATTCGCCTACTTCAAGGATTCCACAGTTCAAATATGAATCTTCTATTTCTAATTTTTATCAACGATATTGGAAAGAACCATTACTAAAAATTCCTTTTATTTGCAGATGATCTCAAAATTTATGCATCTATATAACTAGCTGACTGTAAAGTGTTGCAGAAAGATCTAGATAATTTGGTTTGTTAAGCAAAGGGGGATTATTTAACTTTCACTTTGATAAATGCCTTCATTTGAGTTTCTGTTGGAATAGAAATAGATAATCTTTTACTTATACAATGGAGGGTGAGCGACAAAACTGTAGTGTGTTATGGCAACTTGAGCTTTTCTATACATGTAAATGATTTTTTCTTAGTGTTCTTATAAAATGTTAGGTATGAGAAATTCATGCGTGTTTTTAGGGACTCGTGGACACTGTTGTCGTTTTATAATATACTAGTATGTACTCTGTTAAAATACTCTTTAGTTGTTTTAGGATCCGTATTATAGTAAATATGTTAGGGTAGTTGACAAAATTTAGTGTAAATTTTTAAAATATCTATATTACCGTTTATCAGGTGTTTACTATAAATATATGAAGTTGCGATATGTTGTGAAATATAATTTGATGCGAAGTCCTTACACCACAGAGGGAAAATAGACAAATTAAGGTTCCTTCATGCTATATGTAACGGTAAAGTGAGTATTTAACATCAACCGTCTCCGACACAGTATGGGAGCAAATAGACGATGTAATTGATCGCATGCACAAACAAACCTAATTTTACTCCAATTGTCGTCAGCTTTCCGTTTGTTTTAAATACATTTCCCTCTATGGATTTATATTTTGATAATAAATGATTCTTTAATAGGACGAGGACTTTAGCTTAAAATATTGAGGTGTGTTATTCGTTATTATATATTTTTTAATTTAATTTAATATTTGTTAATTAAATATGAACGTGATATTGCTGCTCCTATATATATCTATATATATATATATATATATATATATATATATATATATATATATATATATATATATATTATATAGAAAATAAATAAAATACTAACTAACCAGGATTAAGTATTTAGCGTTGTGCTTTTGGCGTCGAATAATGGATGTTATCTGAGACATTATATGAAAATCTGTAAGCTTGGGTGAGCATATTGAAATATGTTGGAATTCCTTTAAAAGTAAATCAATTCAAAGTACTACGTTGTTTGGTCTAAACAAAAATAAAACATAAAATTTTTAATATTACAACAACAACAACAAAAAAGTTAGAATACAGACGATTTTTTGGGTGTAAACCATAAAAATTCATGGATGTATAAATATCAATTATGAAAGTTTAAAGGTGTATGAAATTAGAGAATATGTTATCTGTGTAATGAAGTAAAATAAATGTTAGTTGCTTCGAGTATTAATACAAGGCACGGTAAATAATGACTAAGAATGTAGATGAATAATCCGAACAAGAATTGATTAAAGCCGATAAAGATCGAATCAAGCGGATATTCAAAATTCTTCGACATATAAAGAAGAAAAAGCGTTAAATTGATGAATTAATGTAGCTGATATTTAACACGATATCTCGGTTTACGTTTTAATTCGTTACCTTTTGTAACTGATAGTAAAAATAGAAAATAAACATAAATTCTATATTACAGGCTAATCAAGATAAATTAGAAGTAGCGAATGAGAATCTTAGATCTGATTTTGATCGATGGACGATAGAAGAGAAAAATGACGTTAAATGTGTATTGGTAACGTTAAGCGATCGTTATATACAGTATTATCAAAAGGTGAGAATGGCTTTGTTTATTATCATTATTATTAATAATAATAATTTCCAGTGAGTAACTAAATTATTCGAGTACAAATTACCGTCAAATTCGACTAATTTGTGTTCATCTTACAATTTTGCATGTACGTTTGTTTTTAAATACATTATATCAATCACGATTTTTTCGCTGTAAACCGTGCCAATATTTTTATTAAGTAACCTTTAGAAAAAACAGTTACAGTTTTCGTTTTAATACTGATAGCGGCCGTAGATATATTTATACAATTACGCATACAAGAACACAATCTACACTTAATAATGTTGTCCAGGTTTTACTATTATGTGTACATTCGTGCTTAGCGATGTTTTCGTCATCATTATTCTACAAGAGACTGGATTTGTTCACCAAACTAGCAGTTGTTTTTATTTTAACTTGTCCTTTTGGTTAAAATTTTGATGTTTCAAAAATTTTAATTGTTTTTCAAACAATTCGGGAGAAAAAAACAACTCCAGTCTGCATGATGAGAAAAATATCGATAAACGGATGTCTTATTTATCCCACAATCTGGACAACATTAAATCTAGATTACGTTCTTCTACACGTATTGTATAAACGTGTACGGCATTCGCAACCGCTTTCGGTTTTGAATATGAAAACCATAATTGTTTTCGAAACGTTACGTAATAAAAGCATTGACATGGTTTACAGAGAAAAAATAAATCGCGAATGTATAGATATCAACCATGAAAGTTTTATCCAAGACAGCGTATAGGTAACAAACGTTACTGTGTATGAATTTTTTGTTTATTCTGATGAAATAACTCAATTTTAGTTTGGTGTTAATAAAATGTAGGTTTACTTCTTTGATCGCATTCAATGGCGTTAGGTTTCTTAAATATTATATACGCCTGTTGGATTTCTGAAAAATGATCAAACGGTAGTTTACTTACGCGGACGTTAAATTCTTTTGATACTGTAAATAAGCGTGCTTAAATATCTGGAATAAAATATTTCACGAATTTCAAACGATTTATTAATATATTCTTGATTATTTTGGTTCCACTTAAAAAATAAGGTACGTTATTAAAATATGTAGTTTAAATTTATATCGATAATAACGGATTACAGGGAGAATTTCAGTTTAGACGACCATGTTTAAAAAATGTGATTTATTTTTCAAAAATCACGTTTTGATAAAGATGACCACTAGTGAAAAAAACATATTCTTCGCGGATATTTTCATCTTCCGCAGAAAAAATTCTAATTACCAATCGAAAGTATCAAAATGTGATTTTTTGAAAATAACTTATCGAATAAATTATTTAATTATAATATAATATACGTGAACGCTTTAATCGTCGACGAAACTGTATTCGCTCTACAAGTCAAGAAAAATTCGTTGGTTCAATCTTAATTAGAGCAGACTTTCACTACAAGTCATATCAAAATATTGTTTTTGGTTATTTTTAACATGGTCGCTATTCTTCTTTTTTCATTAATCACACTTTTGACTAACCTAACCCAATCTAACCAAACCAACAAGCGAGGCTTATCCACGCGCAAAGTAGTTAAAAGCGATTTATTAACGAGATACATATTTTAAACAAATTCATAAATAAATTTTAAAATAATTAAATAAATTTACAATGAAAAAATTAAAGCACGGAAAGCTGAATAGCAACCACGAGGAAAATAACAAATTTTAACGATCTCACCCATTGAGGAACCAAAGCACGAAATAGCAGAAATTTTAACAATAATAATGTTTTAATAAAACTACTATAATAACTTAATTATTTATTGTTATGAAAATAATTTTTAAAATACATGATTTTATTTATTATTATACTAAAATCATTTTTTAAATAAAACAATACTTATAATAACATAATCGACACACCGCTACAACGGACAAATATCTGTTTCACATTTATAAACATAATTATAAGTGAAATTTAAAAAGCGGAATTTATTTTAACATCGTGATTTATGAAATGTAAAAATTGTCCGCGCATCTCAGTAAGTATGTTTATTTATTTAAAAATAACTTTGCAATAGTTTTCAAAAAATAATACAACTTTTCCGTGGTCGTCTAAACTGCAACACAGCCCTAATTATGAACTGAAATATATTTAAATAATCCTGATCTATTTTATAAATTACAGGTTTACAATATAAGTTCTTTACCGAGTATTTTTTTTTTTTTTTTGTTTTTAAGAAGGAATTTCATAGAAACCGAAGATAAAAATGACAGATGCTCTAGCGATTAAGTCGATAGAAAATTTTAAAATAATGAACATTTAAAAAAGAACTTATTTAAATAAAATCTAATCTCATCGTTCCAGAATATATTTGAAACAAATATTAAATATTAAAATTTATTATTTTTCTTTATTTATAATTCTAATTTTCTTGCATTATAATTGACAAACAATTTCCTTAATTCAGTCGCTTTAAATCTGCGAAAAATTAAATTAAATCGACGGTTGTATGTGGAAGTAGATTTTTGCTATTTCAAATAATTAAAAAAACAAAAAAGTAAATATATGATTCCTTTGGATGAATTGATTATATCTCCTCATTTTTCAAAATTTTATTAATATATCGAAAAAAGTGTAATTAATTGCTTTTGTTTTATATTTCATTATTTACAGGCTTTAACAACCTGGGAAGAGATTTTAAACAAGATTAATCAACCCGTGTGATTGAATGTATCCATAAGTATATATATATATATAAAATGAGGTTTATTAAACCGTTTATCCGAATTTTTAAATTGTGATCTTCTGTTCTAATCAAAAATATGGTTATAATAAAATTTGTTTATTTATTGTAACCATCCATTATCGAAAAACGATAAATCTTCGTGTTTTTTCCTTTTTACTAAAATTTCTATTTAGTCATTTTAAATATAAACGTTACCATTGTTATTTTATTTTTCATAACTATTTTTTAATTAATTAATTCCCTAATCCAAGTTTACACTTTTATATCATGAATCAAATTTCGGCAGTGTCCTATCAACGAATAAAAATTAAATAAATTAATTCTATCATATAAAGAAATGTTTTAAACAATCGTAACAGTGATATCGACACGTTTAATAATAATAATATGGTGATAATTCTATGTAAAAACAAAATACGGGCACACTTAGCTTTTATCGCGAGAGTAAATGAAATTAAATCTTAAGAAGTGTCTTATTTTTTTCCTTTTTGGCAAATAGGTAATATTCATCTGCTGTGTGTGAAAATGGCTTCGAAACAATCTTTTAAGTTCATAGTATTAAGTTCTATGATTATTAAATTATAATTAATAAATGGCAGAGTTTAATTTCAATGTGTACTTAAAATTATGTGTTTATTTTTATGCGTATGATTTGTTTTCAGTCGAATATCCGTGAAACCTACGTTCGATTTATTTCGCGAATTTAATTCAAGGAGTAATTTTTAAAATTTTATTTAATGTCGGTTATAAAATTATTTCGATTCATTACCAGTATTATTATATTAATATCGTTATTATTTATTAATGTGTTACGCGTCAATATTTGAATTTTAATTAATATCGTAATTATTATATTATTTTCCATTAAACATACTTTTAGTGTTATTTGTATTATATATATATATATATATATATATATATATATATATATATATATATATATATATATATATATATATATTTGTTTTGATTGAAAGTACCGCTATTATAATTTTTATTTGGATAAGCCATTCATCTTCTGGTTATAATCTCTTATTCGCTATTATCACACAAGACAAATTAAAGATAGCAAATAAATTTATATTTTTGGAACACGGACTAAATTTTTAAATTACACCGCCGATAATATGAACTACTTACGCAGGTAATTCATATAATATCGGTGATCACGTCATTTTGCAAATCTTTAGTTTAAGTCAGTCCTGAAATAGGTACGATTTCTTCATTGGATTCTTCTATAAATTTCCGAATGCGTAATGTTTTAATTTGTTATATTTTTATCTATAATTTTAATTAGGTACCGTCCCAACTTCCTAACTCTTAATAACGGATTCACATTAAATGCGCCAAAGAAATATTCGTTCTTAATTTTAATTTTGTCCCAATTCTATTATTACATCTTAGTTTGAGCTCACACAGAATGTTTTCATTGTTTATTATTATTTTTGTGAATCGGATTATTCTTATTTGATTCATTATAATTACTGATGTAACAATGTTTACGTACGTTTGACAATTTCTGTTTATGCGTTCAGAAGACGTCGACTTTTGCAAGGAGAGTGAATATTTGTTACAGGTTGGAAATATAAGTTTTATAAAATTTCAGTGTTTTTTTTTTTGGAATATTACGCACAAACCTACTGCCTCTCGTGAAAAACATATTAAATTGATAACAGGCTGACTAGTAAGCTGAAATATCTACATACGGAAAATGAAAATAACATGATAAACAAAAAGTATGCTATTAAACAGAGTAGGTGGCAAATAATTCATCAAATTAAAATAAATATTATGAACAAACTGCTGCGAAACTTTTAGCCTTAGTCAGACGATTAACGTATTTAATAATTTCGTCTTAGTAAAATTCATTTTAATTTATGCAGATTATTTCCCAAATTAATGATTAAACCTTAATATTTAAAGCAAATTAATTATATGCATAAAGTATATTATGCTCTCAGTTTATAAATCATAAATTTAAAAATAAATTAAAATGACCATTTTTATTTTTATTAAAAGCCGAACATTATCAAAATTGCGGCGACAGGGAGAGTATCACTATAAAAAAAAAACAATGTTTTATACTTAAATCATTATTATTATTATTATTTATAAAAACAATAGTTACCTCTAATGAAATAATATGGTAATGGTTTAATTCAAAAAGTCGAAATATGTAATGTCAGGTGTATTTTTCAGACGAGTATATGTGTTTAAATATAGCTGGTGATAATTTCGAATAATAAAAATTAAATTCCTGGCAGGTTTTTTAAAATTCGCCTTTGTTATCAACATAGCTTTAAGAACGGCCACTTGAAGCTGAGTTTTTCCTGGTGTCCATAATTTGTTCAAAAGAGAATACTCTTTCAACTGGCGCATTTGTTTCAGGTAGGCATAAAATATATTTTGTTAAATGCAAAAGTTATTATGTTTGAGATTATTAGATTATCCTACAAGGAAACATTGATGTGAAACGGGGCCGAGGAAGAAGAAGAACACATTGGATGAAAAATATACAAGATTGGTTGAACATCGAGAAGACTTCAGAAATCATAAGGATAGGCAGCAATCGAGATCAGTTTCGTCATATGACCGCCAACCTCCTTCGAGGAGAAGACACTTGAAGAAGAAGTTGTGGAAATATTTATATACTTCCACCAAACAATTTTCTATCGAAATATTTAAACTTTTTCAGATGTAATGTCGTTAGAAATTGGAGCAAATTCATTGAATATTTCTATATCTTGATTTCCATTAACGTATCGATTTTTAATCAAAACATCTAAGACCTTTTGAACATCTTCCCACGTAAGTACTTTTTTAAAATTGATTAAATAAAATATTTCCAAGTCTTTAGTGAACATCGTCCTGTGACCCAAATATTCATGGCTTGTTTTGTAAAATTCTATAGCTAGTTTTCACAAATTTTTCGTCAATATCAAAAGTATCTTTCAAATTTTTCAATAAAATACGAAGTGCGTATGGTAGGAATTGATTAGTCTGTTTCTGAGTTAAATTATCTTTCATTTGATTAATTTCATTTTCAGCATCGATTACCGAAATATTCTGCCTTTGTATTTCGACAAAGTTTGATGAAAGTTCGCTAACTGAGAATGTATAAAAAAAGCCACGAGCTCAGATTTTCAAAAAAGTTTTTTAATATGATAGGACAATTATCGATGCTTAAAAAATATTCTTTCAATGGCTGGAACGTACCAAAACTCTTTCGATGGCAGGCATTGCCGCAAGTCATGTGGTGTTGTTATAGGCTTGTAAATTGTGATGTTCTGTATCAGTTTCACGGCAAAATTCTTTTAGTGCTTCAACTCGAACAGTGTAAATATAAAAAATGAATAAATCTTCACAATTATACATTCGAAATCTACAGGTAGACCATCTACAGCGGATTTCACTGCATTGTGAATGATATCGCCTCCTCATCCGACATCTATTAACGATTTTTCGAGAGATAATTTTAATTTTGCGTACACATTACTGACTTCTCGCCTAGCCGCTCTACCAAAATTACAATTTGTGTTGTTGCCACAAAACACCGCAATTTTTGTAGACAAATTATTTTCGGTCAATACTTGGACTGAATAATTCACAATAATATCTGAACTTTCACCAGGTTGATCCTTCAGATCTAAAATTTTTACTTGTATCCCTCAATATGGTATAAAATACCACATTAGAACAGGAAATATTTTCTTTGAAGAATCGGTTAACATTGTAATACAATGTGACTTACAAAGTTCGGCTTTTAATTCTTCAATCGCCGTACGAGCTAAAACATTTACAATAATTGCTTCACTTTTTTTTTCGCGTACATATAAATTTCTGTTCGAAACATGAGTGAATTAATTTTGACGTACAATCATTAGAACGAAGACAATGATTCTCTTGCATCTTATGATAAGCCCAGACCGCCTCCTGTCGCAGCGATTTCCAGATCATTTTAAGTTGGAGCGCTAGATTTCTTTTAAAAAAAATTATTGAACAGGGTAGCTGCACGATCAGCATTTTTTATGTTTTTCTGACTTTAAATGTTGTTCTATATCACTGGCCCCACCATGAGAAACGCTAAAATCTGTACGACATTTTTCACAGCTAACATCTGAGGGAGTTCGTTACTTTATGAAAGGGTATTTTGCTTGTAAATTAGCATGAAACGTGCACTTACTTTTCGGCATTAAAATTTTCCATAAAAAAATAAATTACAAATTATCACTCTGAACAAACCACAATGTAATAAAATGAAATAAATGGTAGACAACAGGTCAATGACGAATCACGTGGACGGTGAGGAGCAGGAATAAATAATAAATAATTATCGCCAGTGCACCCGGAATAAACAGCTCTACTAAATGCACGATAGTTTGACGCTTCCGAAGACTCTGTTAAGATTTAGGCGTAGTACTGGGTTTTCGTATAATTTTTACTTCTGCCAAATTAAACATCGTCTGTGATTGAAATTAAAAATGCGAAAATTCTTCGTCCCCGAAGCTGTTATCGAGGGACACCGGGACGAAGTACCGTAAAAAGGATCAGGCCGATCAAAACTGGACGTATGGTCACATTACCTATATATAGCACAAATTAATTAACAAAAGATCTTAAAATTTAAATTAAGTTCTTGTTATTTAATGCATTAAGAACATGATACAAGGCTACTCTCCTAAAAGGTAAACACAAAAGAATATAAAAGCTTTCATCTCATGTTCTAAATGTCACACTAGCTTATTGTACTTATCACTATCATTTAAATTAGAATTTTATTTTAAAGTATTATAACAAAAAGTATATAGTAACATGAAAAATCATATTACACAGCGCTTAGGAGAAAAAGAATTTCTGTTTAATATGCTCAATTTTCAACTGTAAATTGAAGTAATCTTTCGCTTCGTTCATTCCAGTTGCTTATACGAAATTGTTCTTAATTGCATGTCAAATGTACTGCCTATTTTAATAATTTTGATTTCTCTTTTCGATATGGAATTCATAATTTTTTCAACATCTTTGTCAAATAATTCAATTGTTTCATTTTTTGCCGCGCAAGTAGGTGCACATACTTGAGTGATATTGATGGGAACTTGCCTAGCTTCAAGTCTGATAGCTATGACTTTGTCACTTTTGGTTCTATAACGCGCGACCATTTTGTTAAATTTTTTCGACACCCCTATGACAACATTACTTAAACTCCTAGGAAAATGACCAGATTGTTTATAATTCATTTCCGTTAAACCGCATATTTCTATTCCTAATCTTTCAATATCAGTTTCTACGAAATAAAGCTATGTAGAAGTCCTCTAACATTCCAAGCTGCTTTTTTGGTTCTGGCTTTCGCCAAATACTCAATCGCATTTTTAACATGGAATGTCTTGTTTGCCCCACCACATAGCCGGTTCAATCCCAGAATTCGGAATGCCAGGTGCTGGACGGATCGCATAACAAAATTTTTTCGATATCTGTAGCTTTCATAATGGTATTCACGGGATGATACTGCAGTGGTTTCCAGTTACCTTATGTAGTATTTTCTGTCAGGGTTTAACTTCATTATTTATTTATATATGAAACTCTTGTTATTATGAATTGCACATTATGTATTGTTGGTTTAAATTGGTTTATTGAATTGGGCTCGGAAAAACAGGTATTTTATCAGTTTTATTAAATGTATTGCTTTTAGAACGTATTTATTTATTGGTCTATGGATGAACGGGGGGTTTTTATTCGTTCGAAACCTTTACTTCATTCGTTACAATTTCCTAAGTTACTACGCTGAGGTTGGTTATCCAACCGTTGGCTTAGGAACCCTTTCAGATCTAATGGGTCATATAAGTCCCATTGTTTAATGGTAGCTAGTGGTTTATCGCGTATTAGTTTTAAGTTAATTATTTGTCCCACTCATAAAATGGACGTATAGTTTTTGTATAGCACGTGGGTAATAACATTGACATGTTTTTGTAGAATCGTGTTTTCTTCCTGTTACCACTAAAACATATTCCTTCTAAGTCACATAAAAGTCGACGTCAAACCAGTTTGGCACTAGGTTAGCTAAATATATTTGTTCTGGAGTATAACTATTCGTATTGTGTTTGGCTACATGTTGATATTATTTTTAGTAATATGACATCTGTAAAAAGAACCTAAAAGGGTGGCAAAAAGCCATAAGAAAGTAATGTTTTTAGATTATATAGTGCCACTCGCTGTGCAAATGATTTATTCTGGACGTATAAGTGTCAGTGTACGTAGAAAAAGAACAGTTGGAAGGCCATCAAATTCATATAGGTTATTGGCAAATGTGGGTAATCATTTAAGGTCCTACCAGAAAAAGGCGTGTTCGATGCAGAAAAAATAAAATGGAAACACGTTGTAAAACAATACGTACTTTATGCAAAAATTGTTTTGCCAAGTACCATAGATAAATATTTGTACTTTTTATGCAATTGTTTTATTTTGGTGTTTGCCGATCATTTATTTTTATTAATAGTTTAATTAAATTTTATTTAAATTTACGAAAATAAAATAAATATGCTGAACGGTTTTGTTATTATGTGGGTTATGGTATGTTTGGAAGAAATTGAAACTTGGTTGGACATATTCGTCTTATCAGTAATACTTAGTCCGACATATAATCTTAGGAGTCTGGGGGGTTACTTGTTAGATATAAAATTTTCAAACTTTGTACAATTATCCTCATGACTATAATAAAGTGAAAATTAATGTTAAAATACTAAAAAAAAATTATAGAAAAGTCAGTCTGAAAGGATTAAAGTATGTAGGGGTCACCACGCACAGATGAAGTAGGTTTCTTTTATGTTGCGCATCTACATCTTTCGACTCCCACCCTATATGTTGCTATAACCAGCAAAACTACTAGAGTGCTTTGATTAAATATATGTGCTGTGATACGTATAAAGGTAATTTTATTTAATTTTTAAATTAAAAACTAGTTACTTTATTTATATCAACAATAATTTTACAAAAAAATTTAAACTGGCTGCACTGCTTCTATTGTTGGGATTTTAAAAGCCTGTCATACGAACGTCTGTTTACAAAAAAATTGTCAGTCTCTGAAATGTAAACATAACTTTTGAAGTTTATTTTTTTTTAATTTTAAATGGCTACGGTTTATCCCGTTAAGAACAACTTTTTATTGTACTTTAAACAACAGTTAAGTATTTTAATAGCGAATACTAGTCGCACTGTAAAGACTATATGTGTACTAGTAATTGTGGGATATTTATTATCATTTTGGGACGATGGTATTTGGTTTTTAGGCGTAACACCCGGTTACTTGTTCCCACCATCTTTTAAAATATGGACAGCATTTACATTTTGCTTTTTTGAAGTTCATATATGGGAAGTATTTATCGACATATCTGTTGTCGGATTATGCGGAAAATTGATGGAACCGTTATGGGGACCAGTGGAAATGGTGAATTTTTTCGTCATAGTTAATTTAGGCGTAGCATTCATCAGCACGTTCTTGTACTTAATGTTTTTTGCATTTACTAATGATTCAGATCTTCTTTTTCGTACGCAAATATACGGTTTAGCTGGATATGTTTCAGCAGTTACTGTGGTTGCTAAGCAAATTATACCGGATATACAGATCGTTAAAACTCCATTGGGTAGAATTACGAATAGAAATGTACCTTTGATTGCATTATGTATTTCTGTAATTTTATACTTAAGTGGTTTATTTAGAAGCACATATCCTATTATGGTATTATTAGGAATTTTGGTTAGTTGGATATATTTGCGATTTTACCAACGTCATTCTAATGGAACGAAAGGCGACATGTCGGATAGTTTCAACTTCGCAAGGTTAGAATTATTTAAAATTAGCGTGTGTATTAAGATATATGCGGTATTTTTATATGTATTAAACGTTGATTTTGATGATAATAAAAATTTGTTTCAGTTTTTTTCCGACTGTCATGCAGCCTGTTATATGTGTATTAGCGAATACAGTTTTTAATATCCTTGTAACTGTTAAAATTTGTAAGAAAATTACCAGATCTCCAGCTAATTTTAATGTATCAAGCACTCGAAGTACTCCTGAATCGCAAGATATTGAAAGGAGAAGGTATAGTTTTTTAAAATATTTGTTATTGAAGTATAATATATATATGCGTTAGGAAAATGTACAAAGTTAAGTAAATATTTTGCGTTTTTTTTTTTTTATTCGTAGAAGTGCTCGTAATATATTCATGGCAGTAAATAATTCAACAAATGTCCGATCTTTTTATGCAGAAATGCGATTAAAACAATGCTTCAAAACTATTTATGTTTAAGAATAACGTTATAATGTTGATAACAGATTATATTTTTAATAATAGTTGAAATTTAACATTTTGGTGTGAAATAAATTTGCCCTTTGATTATTGACTACAATTTTAATTCCAGTCCATTCGTTAGTTAATGCCTGCAGTCGCGATCCAAATTTAATTTATTCAAATAATCTAATTGCTTATGTAAAACATCCTTATTGTTACCGTTTTGACAGTTAACTCGGTTCTTAGTATAGTTAAAGTCTAATTCCTTATAAGCTAATAATAATGACAATTTAAAGAATAATTTAAACTTTAAAAAGTAATACAACACTCGAATAAATATCTGTTTTTTTTTTCATTTTATTATTTTAATTTAATTTTATTCTGATTACAAGAATAAATATTTTTATATTTTAATCATATTTCACGATACTATATTTCAAACGCAATATATTACTGTTAGTTGTGGTCGCACATAATTATTTTCGTTATTTTTCTAAAAAATTTGAGTATGTTACATTTTTCTTTATAATTTAATTGCTGATAATATGAGTATGTGAGTATTCGTTTCAGTGGATGTTTTTTAAATATAATAATTTTTCTGGAGGTTATATTTTAACCATTGTGCAATATAATCATCACGTACTTATTGGTAAATTTTATTAATTAATTATTGAGTTTACTTATTAATTTTGTTATATCTATTTTTTTTTAACGAAAGACAAATAGCGTTAAGAGCATTAAGTGAACGTTTAAATCGTTCCGAACAACCTTTATTAGAGCCAATGTTACCAATAAAATCTCAACCGGGAAAGAAATCTGCCGATGTCGTTATATCCATTCCGTCGTCAGTTGAAACACAATCATCCAGTCCAACTAATAAAACAATTGTCGACATGTAATTGGTAAAATGTTATAGTGACTTACCTAAATAAATTAGGACGTAAGTTTCAATTAGTTTTGGATTTATGTTAACATTTGATTTGTTATGCGATTTTTTTATCTGAAATGTCGTGATGTACGATATCGACGTTGTTCTAATTGTTAAAACTCGCGTTTATTTTTACAAGAAAAAAAATGAACAAAATTACAATTAAAATTTAATTAATTCTTATTGACAATCATGATTGATTAAAATTTTTAAATACAGAAAAAATTATATTGTTTTAGTAAAATATATTTAGACACTTATTAACCACATTGTATTATTATTAGTTTTCAGTTACTATTCAACAAAATTTAGTTTATTATTCAATTTTAACTCACGAAGCGTATATTATTATTTCAGTTGAAATTTATGCAAAATGTTGGAACAAAAGACTTCTTTTATGTTTACTTTGAGTTCACTAATAAATCTAATATTTTTTATTCACTTGTGTACGCACGTGTAATTTATTTCTCTATGTATTCTATCGTTCATTCGTGTTTTCTTGTAAAAATTCAATATAACAATGTTACAGAATAAGTAATTATTTTTATTCATTTTTTTATAATTAACTACTATTTTCAAGATGACTTTTGACACTTAAAGCACAAAATTATGCTTATTTTTTATTTTAATTTTTTGTCACAAGTGTTAATAATTTTTTTATCCTCGTTTAAAAAGAAAAATGAATCTTCAAAGCTACTAACGTTTAAATATTGAAATTTAATTTACTTGTTTTTATTTGAAATGAATTATTGTCGTAGTATCATAATGCACTTGATTTCGGATCTTACCTTTTTAGTCATTCGTTAGATATTTTATCACGCACTCTAGCTAAAGGAAATTTTAGTATCATGACATACTAAAAGTAGATCAGCTTTATGAATACATATTTCAAAATATCGTGAGTTCAAAAGTGAATTATTTTTATAACATTATACATACATATTTATAATCATCGTATGTATTCAGAGTTCAACGTCACGTTCTAATTTTCTATTTGTAAATCTTATCAGTCTTTCCATGTAAATTACTTAGATAATGTTTTCGGTTTTATGTTCTTAGTTACATTTTATCTTCCTTATCAGAAACTAGGGTGTAACATTTACAGAACTGGTTTATATTGAATACAACATGAGGAAGAGAATGACAAATACAGCACCCACTGAACCAGAATTTGTATTAGATTTAGAACCGTCGGTAAAGATTTTTTGATAATTAGGAAATGTTGAGTGAAGTTTATTGTTAAACCACGTATCTCGAGGAAGAGGAATTCTATGTTGATAATCAGAGAATAGAGATACATTGACATGTAAATTTACTAGGTTGTTACTGCATGGTAATGAAAAGTATGCGGAAGGATAAGCAGGAATTAGAGCTGGATGGTACTTGTAATAGTGGGAATTCTTGTTGAAAATAACGGCATATTAAAAAGAACGAATCTCCAGTTAATGCTGATATAAAATTGAGATTTCGGAGTATGGGTTATTCAAATTACAGCATTTTAATAGAAATCTGTCTGCAAACATGTTTCTTCTATTTTTTCATAGTTAGGTTACTGAGTGATGCTGCTTTTTGTTAAATGAAGATGAAATATTTTTTGTCTACTTTGTTTTCCAAATTACTTTTAAATTTAACATTTTTCCAGTTATCTGTCTACATTGCACGGTTTATACTTTTGTTATGTAATTTCAGTATAGATTATTTCCGTTGTTTTTATTACATACTCAAAGTAGAATTGGTGTGTGATTTATAGAAAGGCTATAATCAGGTTTGACCTTCATGTAGGTTAAAGCGAGTTTTATTATTGTACAAAATAAAGAAGATCAGGAAGTTTATTAAGATCAGTTATCTAGCGATGGTTACATATACTTATGTAGTTTAGTCGTTTTAAGGTTGTTAGCCTAGACTCAAAATGTATTTTTACCGTTGCATGATGATGGCTAATTG
This sequence comes from Coronaproctus castanopsis, assembly GCA_032883995.1. NCBI lineage: Eukaryota > Metazoa > Arthropoda > Insecta > Hemiptera > Monophlebidae > Coronaproctus > Coronaproctus castanopsis. The sequence goes on along the minus strand of CM065052.1, from coordinate 132,228,630 downwards.
GTTCTGTCTTATTTTATATGCTTAGGTTGGCAATTGATACGGTGCACATTCGATGATAATTTTTTTAATACGCTAAATTTACATAGTTCCCGTAACAAATGATGTTGAATGTTTTCCTGTTCATGATGTTTGATGTTTTTAATCAGACTGATAGAGCCGAGCTACGCTCTCAGGTTGAAGTGTAATTATTTATGTTGTAATCAGTAATCTAAAATTAGTTTACACGTATTAGTTGTAATTCTGTCACCGATAATATATATTTAATAATTCGAGCTCAAATTTTAAGTTTTAATACAATTTCCAAATTGTAAATTTATAATCGTTTCTGTTTATTAAAACTGTAACGGTTTGAAATAGGCGATTGATTGTGTTTAATTCTGTTGCAATATCATTCGTATAAATAATTATTTCACATTTCTTGAATAAATTATTTAACGTATTTTCTATATTATTGATATTGTAACAACCCGTATTATTGGGGTCGCTACTATTTATACTTGATATGTTATATATATTCAATTATAAATATTGAGTACGTAGTTACCGACTTTTTATCGTCTACTTTGTTCCATACAAGGTATATGTCCGGGATGCCATTCCATTCATATACGAATAGAGAAATAAAATATTTAATTTAATTAATATTTTTATATGAAGAAATCAACTACAACTTCGTAAGAGCTCATCTAGAGAACTAGCCTACGTGACTGACTGACTTGCCACACACCCTTCAAACGACATACGAAACGAGATACTTAAAAAGTTCCATCTCATCCGATACTGAGGACAAAAAGTCGACTGAACGGAAAGACACCTGCTCTCCCATACATGCACACACATTCACATTTACATACTTACCCATAGATATTTATATGCATATACTTATTTTAGTTAGTACAACAGGCTGGCGACTATCAAACGACTGGGTGCTCGGCGTTATATTCGGTCCTTTTTCCGCTCCACTGTTCTCTTTCTCTGACACATACATAATATATGTGCATATATGCCCATACTACTATCACGTGAAAATTCAACATTTGACCATGAAAACACCTGCATCCAACAACACACTATTTGACCATTATTATTAACACTCATTCTTGCCGTTATATACATATATACTACCTTCTTTTTAACTTAAGTAATTTTTCATATATTAATATATGAAAATAATTATTTAATTATTTTCAATGTAACAAAACATGGTTGTTACAAATATTTTTTTAACAATACGAGTCGCCATATGCCGTATGTAACTTACAGTGCTATAAGACGTGAGGTTAGTTTATATGTAATTTGAAGTTTGCTTTCTCTGACAAAAACCATGATTAGTGTGTATTCGCAAAATTACTCAATTGCGCAAACTGTTGATTGTTTATGAAAAAGTATGACGGTAAATTAATAATTATTTTATAGATGACCGTTGAAAACAGAGAAATGCGAGTAAAAAAAATGGTATTATGACGAATAACACAGATATATTTAATATGATCATATACTTTATTTATTATAATTATAAATATTTGTAGAAATATAATTGAAACTTAAAGTCAACATCTAGTAAGAAAAATACAGGCACCGTACTCGTGTCATTTACTTTGATTTGTTATTTTAAAAAATAACGAGAAATGGAACTAATTGCAGTGGACAATATCAGTTTTATATAGTCATTACGTGTACTTTTTACATTTTTGATATAGCTAACAAACAGAAAGGTTTAAAGAATGTTACACTGTATCTACGATATTTTGAAAAAGAATTAAAATCTTGTGATTCTAATATAAATGATGCAATCGAATTAGAGAAAATGTCAAGTGAAAAATTTTAGTGGATTATTTCATAAATGACACCATATATTTTATTAAATGATTTCAGGATTATATTTATTGACGTTATCTACAATAAAATCACATATTTCAGCTTATTGTGAGATTGTAAATAAGCTGGGTCTGAATTCTAACCGGATTTGTTATAATATACTTTATGAGTATCGGTGTGTTTCTTTGACCGTGTTCGGATGTTTTGTTTGAAACTTATTTATTTTTAGACTTATCGATCATATTGTAATTAGCAATGAATCTACCTAGTTTATTTGATGTTTCCGCCTAATATTAAAGAGGCCGCGGAGGCACGTGTCGACAACCGATTTCCCCGCTACCCTTCCGGTCAAGCATCGACTGATTGACGATACGAGGTTTTAAAGTTATAATGATGATGATAATGAAATCGATTAGACGTAGATAACGACAGTGAATGACATGTTGCTGGCAATCATAACGGCAAAAGTTCGCCGACAAAAAACAGAAACGAGGATTCGATTATCGATACTACAAGTCAATTTAAAGCTATACAACCGGTAGATGATGTCGCTGCTGATAATCAGCCGAATGTTCATGAAACATACAACACTGTTAACGTTACTGGTAAATACCCGCCGTTCGTATTATTGAATAACAGTATATCTAATATAAGATGGTTAATAATAAATATTGACTCGTATCGAATAATTTTAAACTGCGTAATTTTAAAGATAACACTACTATTATCGTGAACACTTTAGAAAACTACGATAAAGTTATAACTTGTCTTAAAAATAATAATAATCAATATTATACGCGCGTGCCTACGGGCGCAAACTAATCAGGATAATGAAGGGATTACCATCCTTCGTTTACCGAACAAGAAATAGAAGAAGAACTGACATCTCACGTTCCCGTATTGTCAGTCAAACAATTTTTAAAAAATGATGGAGTCTGCGGTGCATTTATACCAAGTGTACTTGATCACTTTTCCGCCAAATGCAACTATGCGACACATCGTAGGCATCAAAACATTATCCTGTTGCTGCATTAAATGGGAAAAATATAACCGTAAGGATTAAATAATTCAGCGCTACAGGTGTCAAAGGTTCGGCGGGCACAAGTCGCATAATTGTAACCTTCCTGATAGGTGTCTTACATGTGATGCGAATCCCCCTGGCAGCGCGTGCACACGACAACAGTCGTTTAAGTGCGCGAATTGCTCCGGTTTGATAACTCTTCGGAATGCAGTATATTTCAAAAAATAAATGAATCTGCGAGGACTAGAAGGCGGACGCAGCCAAGTCGTTCTTCTTCTATTTCCTATAGATCTAATGTAGTCAATAATGGACAGGGAAGTTCGAGTAACATTATTGTCACTCGTAGTAAGGGTGGTAGTGATAATAGTAACAGTAATAATAATAAGTATAATAAGAATAATAATAATAACAATAATGCTAACAGTACTAATTTAGATACTGTTAACAGTAGAACTTACGCTTGGCAGCAACTGTCGAAAATAATATCGATGCTCAGTCCAGTGTATCTGATATATCTTTTATATTAAGCTTATTTAAGGAACTAAATATCACGCAATTCATTGACGTAATAAGAAAAATAATTACTCTATTAAAATCATGTAGAAATAGCGATACGCTCGCAAAAGTTAGCATCATATTAGAAATATTCACCACTCATTATATTTAGTTTAATGTATGATAGGTACTAATAATAAGTTGAAATGAATTGCTTGGAATTGTAATTCCGTAATCAACAACATAGTGATCTGTATAATTTTGCAGTCGAAAGTAAGGTTGATATGATTGCGCTCTCAGAAACTAAACTCGGCAATAATATCGAGCTCAACTTTTCTGATTTTAACTGTCATCGCAAAGATCTACCTCGAAAAAGTGGGCTGCTTTAATAATAAATAAAAAGATTAAATACAATATTTTAAATGTTCCTTCCTTACATTGCGTACAAGCTGTAGGTGTTAATCTCTATCTAGATAATTCTAGAAATACTTCTAATATAACTCCCCGTAATGATTATTCCATTATATCTCTGTTTGCCTTTTATAAAAGCCCCCCAAGCACAATAAAAAATTGCATGACGACATTTCTTCGCTGGCTAAAACTAATCGTCGAGTGATTATAATTGGCGACTTAAATGCAAAAACCAAACTTTGAATTGTTTCGTTAATAACGATGCCGGTACAGTAGAACAAAATGAGCTACAGATACCGTCTCCGCGTCAACCCACATATTTCCCACCACAGGATTATGGACCAAGTGTTTTACATTTATTACGGGTTTAAAATATAAATATTGCTACTCCAATTTCTATAAATTGTTTTTCGTCTGATCACAACCCTATAGGTACAATCATCTACGCTAACAGTAAACATAACCCAGTAAAAGTAATTCCTGACTACACTAATGCTAATTTGGCAAAATTTAAAAATTACATATCTAATAACATTAAACTAGTTTACTCTATAAAAAACTTTACTGATATTGATAAAAACCTCAGCGACCTCACAAATTTGATCAGAGAGTCGAGCCAAATTTCTGTACCACTTATAACGCCGAGCTATCGATCTCTGCCAACATTCATTATTGTTATCATCGGGCGTGAAAATAAACTTCGTAGAATGTATATAAAACATCATTCTTCTAACGCTGATTGCCGTTCTCTTAAAAAACTACTAAATTTCTTCACAAAGCTGGTGCAAAAGTTATTGAATAAAAATTTAAATGATAAAGTTGCTAAAACCGGTTCCCAACTCACTACCAATGATAACAGTCTTTGGAGGGTTTGCAAACGATACAGTCAACGTACTGAAGCACTCCCACCGCTTTACGACAATCTTCTTAATAGGTATGTGTATTCAGATACGGATAAAGCAGAATTTTTGGCAGGATATTATTTCAGCGTTCACAGACGTAATGCCCCAATTCATCGACCAATTATCAGAATAATAAAATAAAACTAGTCATTAAAAAATATATAACTTCTAAATATCTATTCCAACCACTACTCATTTCTCCAAAGGAGGTGCTCCAACATATTCAATCCTTCAAATGATTGTAAGCCAATCTCTCGTTTTTCTATTTTTAATTAAAATTTAATTCAAATTTTTTTTTAGTTATTCAAATCGTGTGTGATATTTATGTTGATATAGCCAAGTTTATATTATGTTTTTTATTTCCCCTTCGTAAGGCGCTAAATATATATTTTTATGTTTACGGGGTATTTATGTACTAATTTAGTGTTACGTGGTCCCTTTATAATAAAGAATATATATATATATATATACTTGAGCCAAATTTATAATGAATTAATCGAATTAATAAATTTTTTTAGTATTCTAATTTAAATGTTTTAATTTTGATGATGTTCAGATTTAAGTAGAAAGCAGCCAACTACTGAAATTGCCTTATATTAATACAAGTTTAGTTGGCCATACTTTTATTAATATAAAATTATAAAAAAATGAAAATTACATAAAAAAATAAATTATACAACACAATATATATGAAAAAAAAAACATGCATAAAACTTACGTAAAATGATTCTAAAATATATACATATATATTTAATATAAATAAAAGTCGTACGACCTGTGGTATACCGCAGGCAGAAACCGTGTTGAGGACGGAGGACGGAGGCGTAACCTATCCGCGAAATTCTAATTCCTGTATTCTTCGGATTTCCGTACTACATTTTAATACTACACGTTTAACAAATTAACGACAGTCTTTATTTTTACTTATGCTATTTTATTATTCGCATCGTTATTATTTTATTTTCCTTTTATATGGACCACAATAGCGTATAGACTATAGATAATAGCTTCAATATTCGTAGTATTCATAAAATTTTACAATATGACTAGAAATTTAATATAATTTATTTCAAATATTTTCCATTTTTACTTATTTTATTACGTTATACAGTTATTATTGACGACTGTAAAACGTCAAAATGAAAAACGCGATTTAATATGTATATATATATATATGTGTCGGGATTTACACGTTATATATATTTTCTTTGTAATCTAGTATTTTAATTTGAAATAAATTTGAATCTGAATCTGAATCTGAATCTGAATATATATTTAAATAATTATAACAAAATTTTACCTCGTTGTCAACGTTAACGCGTAACGTCTTACTGATGTCTTATTCGAGTAGAAAAAGCCTACGTACGAACGAGGTTGACTGCTGTACACTTATCTCATTACGCTATACACTGAAAATACCCCAGTAATGTACTAACAATATATATCCGAAATTATTTTGCAACGTCATTATCTTATTATTAATATTATTAAATGTTGAATATATCGGAGAGTAGTGATTTTATTAATTAATTATAGACAAAGCAAAATATAACACAATCACTAAAAGTTTTTAATCCCGAAGCTTTTCGACAGTTACGTCATTTTCAAGCGCGAACAAGAATTATTGCATCTTTTTATTACATCAAGCATACACAATAAATGTTACATATAAATTACCCGAAATATTCATATAACGACAACTTATAATTTGATATACATATTTTTCACTAACTAGAGGTAATTTTAGTTTTAGATTTATTTTTATAATAAATTTTATTTATAAAAGAGATTTAAAAAAATAATTCTTCATCAAAATTGATATAAATCTTACCCGATTCAGACTCCATTATATGTAGATATATCAGAGAGTAACGATTTTATGAATTATAAACGAAACAAAATCATAAAACAGTTTAATCACTATAAATGTTTTTTATTGCAAATCTTTTCGGCAGTTACGTCATTATCAAGCGTACACGATAGGATTCATATAAAGACAACTTATAATTTCATATACATATTTCACTAGCTAGAGGTAATTTTAATTTTATTTCATTCGCGAATTTTAAAAATAAAGATTATTCCCTATATTTTAATTAACCTTCTCTCGATATAAAATACGTATAAACGAAATAAGAAAAAGTATGTGTGCTTTAGTGAAATAATAAAAAAAAAAATCCACTCGGATCCATGGTATATTAAGGAAACAATGCTCGTAACAGCTCGACAATGAGCGAGTCACTACCTTGCATTGAAACGGGAAAATGATATTATAGTAGATGATTATGTTATAGGCCAGTTGTTAAATATAACAAAACCTGACTAAATAACATAATTGCCGACGTTTATATATTCGCATACCTATTCAAATTGTACGAATGTGCGTATACATTCATGTGTGTATTAATTCGTATTCCGTTAATTGTGGTCAATTTCACGGTTTCGTTTCGTGTTATTAAGTGCATCCGAAAAATTGACCCCTTATTTTACAACCCCGAAAATCAGTCGTTCTTCGTAATTGTTGCTTTGGCTGCGGCATCACTGATTACATCCCCATGATTTGATAATTGTTTGATTCTTCTATTCGATAGATCACTGCGTCCCAGGTTTTCAATTATAAATAAAATAAAACTAACGCATTATTATCGAACAAAAACGTGTAAAATCTCCGAATAAGGCTTATGATATAGGATGACCTAAAGAAGACGGACGTTTTTGTTTTTTTTTAATAGCGTAGTTGGTAACACTGTTACAATACAAACCGTGTGCTCCACGCTAAGTGTACACACAAGAGATTCGTCTTGGAAGATGCGATAAAACATGTAGTTATTTTAAAAGTACAAGCTGGAAAAGAAGGATTGCAAATTTCTGTTGAAAAAACAAAATATAGAACTAATATCAGAGATGCCCCGAAATATGTAAAACCGAAACCGGGAAAAATTCGAAGAGTCGTAAAATTTAAGTATGTGGGAGAAATTATACAACCAAATATGTTAGACAAGGACACCATTATAGGAAGAGCGAGAAAAATGGAAACAGCATTTTAGTTAACGAAAAATTTGAACAACAAGAAATCGGTATGTCTATATATGCAGAAATAAGACATTATAATAGAGTGATTAATCCAGAATGTCCTTACACGTCAGAATGTCTTACAACAAATTCAGTAAACAGTATTAATACGATCGAAAGTAAAGAAAGATAACCAGGAAAATCCTCGGGATATGAAAATGATACGTGGATATTAAGAACTAATAAAGAAGTTTATAAACTAGTCGAAAAAAAACCCAGATACTATTAAAAGTAGAGTCAGATTTTACGGTCCTCTTAAAAGGATGCAGTCCGAAAGATTATCCAAAAAATATTCGATTTTTTTATACACAAATTAGAATACAATAATAAGCTGGTTTGTATAAAAAGGACTTAGACGAAATGAAGATAGAAAAAGAGAAAATCCAAAATAGACACGACAGTTTAGAAAGAAAATTGAAAATTTCGCAGGTTTCAAAGCAAAACAGTTGAAAAAATACTTGCGCAATATAAACGGATGATAGAAAAGAACATCGGCAGAGGATGGTATTGGCTGGAGTGAAAGACGACGAATCGTGCATAAATTATTTCACACGGTCCTTAGATGGCCTTAAAAAAATAATGTTTTACAATCGTGTACTTTTATCTTGTAAATAGCAAATGCATAATTTTCAAATTATGATCTATGCATCGTAATCTAATCCGAACGTTAATACATTCTATAGAATAACTCATTATAAACATATCACACACTAATATATTATATAGTTAGTTATAAACTTAACCAGTAGCTAAATATAATGTTATTATACCTGGTGATAGTCGGGACTATGTGTCGTCATCCTTACTGAAAGTACACTTGCAAAGAATCTTCTTCACACGTGATTTAAGCTAGTTCTTTTTCTCGCTCTCTCTCTTTCTCTCTGTCTTTATTTATTTGAATTAATATCGTACTATACTTTAGACAACTTTTTTTAAATATACGAAACAGTTTACACGAATAAATAGTAATAACAAATATTAATTGTCGCGCATAATGAATAAACGAACACCTTATAAATGTATTTTATAATATTAATAAATGATAATATTTTTAACACGCGACGATGACAACAGCTATAGATTAAAAAATTTTACATTAAAAAACGTTACGATAAAAACAGTGTAACCAGTTCAGTTTATACAGCGGTAACAACGGAAAAATAATAATAATATCCGGCAGAAATAAACGAAGAACAAACGACTTTTACGTTTTCAGATCAGCACGGAAACAACTGTCATGGAGACCAATGTAGAAATAGTCTATGACGAAATAAGTGTAGATTCGGAAAAAAATGCGGATTATCTCGCAGATGAAAAACTGGCCAAAGAAGAAAGATCGATTGTTTGGAGAAACGTCGTACTAAACTATTTGGCATTTGGTCTCGATTTATGCCATTTTTGCCTACACATTTCGAATAAAATTTCTTACCTTTATATGGTGTAAGTATTATTTGTCGGATATAAAAAAAAAAAAACTGCATATACGTTCAAATGAACGTTATCGAAATGTTTGACTAAATTTTCTCATTTTATTACGTTTCGAATAAAAAATTTTTCAAATTGATAAGGCGAATAATTTTGAACACGTTACAAAAAATTAGCGTCGCAATTCTTTTTTTATTCTCATACTTTCTAATCGACGGTCTAAGATGGACAGAAGTAAACGGGCGCATTATCCGATCTAGGCAAGTTTTATATTACAATTATTTCCATTTTTTTTTTAACATACATTTGTGGTATCACACGTACTAATTAAATTTGTTATACTAATTAGTTTTGTATACAAATAGATATATTTAGAGTAAAAAAGCATATTTAAGCCGAGATAGGGATTGTAAGTTTACCTTAAGAATTGAACTACCGGCATTATTTGGCATTTTATATCTGATCGATTTGAAAAAGGAACACTTTACCAGCGTTTAAGAATTCTGGACAACTGACGGTACAGGCATGCATTTGCTAAGAGCTGCTATGACCTGCAAAATACGGGATAAAAATGTTTGCATTGTGCGATGCACGGATATTTTACTGTGGAAATTTTGGAGATTTATGTTGGAAAACAGCCATCAGGTCCACACGAGGCTTCTAATTCACTTGCAGGTATTGTAAAAAGGCTCGTGATACCAATCGAGAAATCAAATAGTAACTCGACTATAGATAACTGGTATACAAGCGTACCTCTAGCGGATTATCTACTAACTAAAAAAATAACACTTTTAGGAACTCTTAGAAAAAATAAAATAGAAATTCCATCCGAATTTCAGTCAAACAAAAGCAAAGAAATTGGTTCACCGATAGCTGGATTCCAAAGGTATAAGACATTAATTTCTTATACAACGAAAAAAAATAAGTTTGTAATTTTATTGCCCACTATGCATGATAGTACATAGATGGGGAAACTAAAAAGCCACAAATTATAATCGATTATAATCGAACAAAATATAGCATTCATACCCTTGACAAGTTGACGCAGGTTACAATGTATTCAGAATAACTAAGCGACGGCCCTTAGCAATATTTATCATCTTGCTGAATTTTGCAGGAATAAATACTGCAATAACTTATATGTTAGTCAAACCCCATCAGAAACCATTGTATAGGAGAGTGTTCTTGATAATATTACCGTTTGAACTAATGAAAGGTCATCTCGTAGAAATGTATAAAATTACAACATCTCTTTTTTCTGGCATAAAGCTTTTTTTTTATCAAACAATTATTTATCAGTACGAGAGAAGAAGGCATAGAGGAACCGCTCAAAAAAATTCGAAGGCGATGCTTTCTTTGTGAGCGAAAAAATAATTCGAACTCTACGAGAAAATGTAATTCATGTCAAAAACATAAAAAAGTCATTCAAAAATTGTATTGATGCGTACAAATTGTTTTATCGCGAGTTAATGGATTAATTTTTTCTCTTTTATGTTATATTTGTTATTACGGTTTATTTATTTATTTATTTTTTTTTTGTAATATTAACGTCAAATTGTCTCGTTTTCATGTCAAATTTTATAAAAATGATTCAGTCTTTGTTTACAGATTATACTTGTTGGGGAATATATTTTTATACTGGACACATCTGTTTATTAACCCTTTATCCGAATCGCAGAGTTAAAGTTACAAATAACTGAAAAAAAAACCTAAAAATCTGAAGTGGTGCACAAAGTAAGTGCACCGCGCGCCCAGTCGTGTTACAAAAATCGGCGCGACTAGAGAAATTTATTACTTAACACAACGCGTATTGAGTATGTACGTATGTTTAACCGAACTATTAAATAATGAACCGAATTATTAAAAGTACACATATTTGTGAACATTTCTAAACGGCATGTTAATGTTTTTTTTAGTGTTTATAGTACTCTATATGGGTGGTTTTGGTATAACGGCGGGTGTTCATAGACTCTGGTCGCATAGAACATATAAGCGAAATTACCGTTACAAATTATATTTTTGATACTGTTTACTATATCGGGACAGGTAATATCGTTTTCATAGTAATCTATAATTAATAATTTCTGCGCTCGAATTCAATTCTGTCGAGTTGGAATTAAATTATGCTGAATTCGGATTAAATTATATAATCGGATTTAAATAAAAAAAAAATCCGATCATGAAACTTAAAAATATAAAGCGAGACGCGTTTTTACCTACAGTTAACGAAAAAACAAAAAAAATAAAACAAACCTTACCGGATAATTCTTTCTTCTTTTTTTCTATAACTTTTTCATATGTTTTTCTTAACGAATTTAATAATTCGTCCGTAACCGTTTAATTTACTCAGATCTTTATTTAGTTTTGTTTAACGTAATTATACTTGTGAAAACATATTAAGTTGCGACTGTTGATTATAAAGTGTTACTCTATAAACTCGGGATGTAAAATTATATAATTTTGATTACTTTTAGTTCAGAAGGTTTTGAATTGTGCGCTTTATGTAGACTAGGCTTGGAAAAAAGTCCTCTACCAGCTACGCTTTTTCCAATGCATCTTGCTGCTTCTCCTACACGTATAGTTCAATTTAAGATAATTTTGTTTTGTTATAAATTATAAAGTTTGACGGATAAACCGGAAGCCTAAAAAAAAAGATTTTATGTTTTGTTCCGGTACAGATGATAATTGTTATTTCTTATTGTAAATGTAAAAATACACATTTTTTATTAATTAATTTATTCATTCATTCGACTAAAACTGGAGAGAGAGAGAGAGAAAAAACAACAACTTTAAATAAATGTTCTTTTTGATAATTTCAGACGAATTATGCCGGTTGAAAATTTCTGCGTTTCAATCGTGACCTTGGGTGAAGGATGGCACAATTATCATCACGTATTCCCGTGGGATTATTATAGAACGGCCGAATTAGGTGATTATAGATTGAATGTAACTACTTTGTTGTTGGATATGTTCGCTAAAATTGGTTGGGCCTACGATATGAAAGTTCCGTCGGAAGAATTAGTACGAAAAGTTATGACGAAAAACGGAGACGGTTCTCGTCGAATTGAGGAAATTCCCGAACATTTCAATTCGAACCGGGTTTTCGATGAAAAACCAGAATAATGATAATGACAATATAAGACCTCGCGTCTAGACGTCTTTTATTGATATTTTACGAATTACAAACGAGCAAATTAAACAATTTAACTGATTTCGAATTATTCGTATTTTTATCGCACGAGTCTTATATTTATATTTATGAAATAACTTAAACATCGCAGTCTATTTCTCTTTTCGTCCTAATAAATATTACAAGCGGTTTATGATTTTTATTTTATCCTTCCATTTAAAATAGCGGTTATTTGACCGTATCGTATTCTCCTCTTTTTAAACGAATTATCTTCTTTCAATCGGAGGCAAATACTTCAGAACGGACAGTACCGCGTGCAAATGAGCTCTAAACGTTAATATTAATTCGTAACCATTGAAAAAAAAAAAAACAGTTATATCGACGAAAATAATATAATTTTATGATTTTCGTCTGTAAACTCCCGTGGATTAAATTTAACACACTAAACGAAGCTAAACGTTTTTCATTTTTATAGAGATTAAACAAAATAATTAAATTTTAATTATATATTTATTTGTTGTAGAATATATTATAAAAAGTTAAAAATCTTTTAAAAAGTGCTTTGAAACGCCTAGTTACACAATGGTTGGTGGTTGCACGATAATAATTAAATTTTAATTATATATTTATTTGTTGTGGAATATATTATAAAAAGTTAAAAATCTTTTAAAAAGTGCTTTGAAACGCCTAGTTACACAATGGTTGGTGGTTGCACGATGCAACCTAAAAAAGAGGCGATGGAAATACAGCGTTATATGAAGATATAGCGTCTAATGCTACTATGGGCGTAGAATTTTTACATAGGTGCTGGTTGTTCTGCAGTCCTTGGGTACGCACATTTGATGCGGCGGAACAGGTTTTTCTAATTGTGTTTACACAATGGTTGGTGGTTGCACGATGCAACCTAAAAAAGAGGCGATGGAAATACAGCGTTATATGGAGATATAGCGTCTAATGCTACTATGGGCGTAGAATTTTTACATAGGTGCTGGTTGTTCTGCAGTCCTTGGGTACGCACATTTGATGCGGCGGAACAGGTTTTTCTAATTGTGTTAAAGTCTACGACTTATATTTGATCTCCTTCCGAAATTTGTTTTTCTGTATTTCTTTCCTTTACCGTGTACATTTCCGTGTGTGATTGTTTCATTAGCTTCAGCTTACGTTTTCGTATTATTACCGGCCGATGTTGATATATGTAGAATTTTTTCCTTACTGAAGCTTTATTATTTATACGGCAATTGATCATTTTGATTTTCAGATGGTTGTTTTGTGTAAATTGTGAAACAAATTAAAATGCTTAACTATTATATGTAGAATTTATCGAATTAGTTGGTTATGCGTGGTCGATTGTATTCGAACTGGGTACCTTCCGTATAGAGAAGTCCGTGTTCTAGCCATTAGGCTATGCCGAAGACTGGGAAAAAAGTGTAACGAATTAAAAACAGATTATTTATGCACGGTGGCTAGTATAATCTACCGCTTTGTATTTTTATATGATAACGATCGCATTAGAGATAAATCTTTAAGATTTTACATAAGCATAAGTCGATGAAAAACGAAAAAAATAACATCCGCACAAAACCGAGTGTAGTTAGACAAAGAACGGGGAAACAGTTTTACATTATTACGTCTTACGATATCATATCCTACCTACAGAAATCGTTCTGTTCGTTTGCTAGTAAAGATGTCTAATAAATTAATTCCCCGCGATACATATAGGTAACGTCATTCCCTTACTCAAAATTACATTTAACAAAGGTGATCAAACATTGCCGTTCGTGAAAGGTCAAATTTCAAGTGGTTCCTATATTTACTAATGCTTCCCTTAAAAAGTTTTTGCTAGTAATGTTAGTTGGTGAAGGTTATTTGAGAAATGAGAGGACACGAGATTTGTGTAACAATTTGTTTTCCGAGAAAATGTATTTAAACGGCTTAATATATTTACATCCACGTATATAAATATATTATATATATTTATATATATTTTTAAATTAAGTTGTCTATGTAAATAGTAAGTTCTGCCTACGTACGTTATTTATTTTTCACTAATTGACTCCGAAAGTGATAATAAAGCAGTTAGTTTTCAAGTTAGTTGGTATATTGCGAGAAAAACCAAAAGTACGCAATAATTTTCAACGATTAAAACCTGGTTGAGATTTAATCGACGGTTAAGAAAAGAAATTAATGTTATAATAACCGGTTGAAAAAAACATGTCTTAATGATATAATAGCCACGTTAAAAAAACAAACCTGTTGCTGAACGAAAAACCGAATTAAAATTGTGTAAAAGTATGTGAAGTAGTAGCGGAGAATTAAAAGGCGTTCAAAGAATTATTATTCTGTAATGTGTGCACGGCAATGTATATGCAGAGTAATGTCGAATAGTTAAAAAAAAAATGTCACATATATATATATATATATATATATATATATATATATATATGTAGTGGATTATTGTAAAATTTATACATTAAAAAAAATAATTCTCTTGAAATATATATAGGCGTATTAAAAAAATAAGTATAACTAAAAAATAATTGGTATTTCCAGATTCCATTATAAATGTTATTTGCCGATAGTATAAAGTGAACGGAAAATCGATGGAAAGTTTTCGGATATATATTCCGAAAATCGTGGCGCACAGATAAACGATACTTAGGAAAACCTATTTGCACGCGTCGAATACATTTAATTCTAGTTAAAGTTATTATCCCCGCCAGGAGGTACTGGACCGGAGCTCAACCTGAACGGGGCGCGTCCACAGGTGGCGGATAGTGGAGTGACCTGCAGGCATGTAGGTTAGCTGCGAATAAGACGTCAGTCAAATAAGCAGTCGCGGACCAAGAACGGCTACTGGTGGAAAGTCTCAGACAGACGACTCCAGTAGTGACAGGGTAATAGGCACGAGGTGACAAACAGACAGGTTGGGAAATGTCTATAAAATTTTTCCCGCCCAAGACTGCTTACTAACGCTCGGCGAGTTGTCGCCTGAATAAATAAGTCTCACCTGCTATCCCAGTAGCAAACCGCTGGAGATTTTATCCAAAGGCTAAGAAGACAACCTTGAAAATAAACAAAACCCGCTGCCTTACGGTTAGGATATTTATCCAAAGACTAAGACCCCCGAAAGGGGAAACCACCATCGTATTTCGTTTCTCCAACCAACATGGCGCATAAAGATAATCATACGAATGCTGCACCCATGGGATGTCGTAGCAATGCTACATCCGATGTGGAATAACTTCAGTTCCTCCACGCCTTTATTCGTGCGGCACTCTGCAGGAGGGAGCAAATGCGCCGTGGAAGTTAGGGACAGGAAAATTCCATGCACATTATCTACAATGGCAGACAACAGAAACAACCGCAAACTAAAGGTGTTGAAAAACACCTACAGAAACCTTATTGCGGAAGTTAGCCAACAGATTGAAATCCAGAGAGATAATCGTCCACATCCATTGAGGATACGGCACCGGAAGAAGTAAAGTTATTACGTCAATATTCGTTATTTTTCCAGCCTTTAGCTTTGACCAAACTAGACCAAAACGTTACACTGAAAGGAATGAAAATATTCTTCTAGTTGCCTTACTGGTTTACAGCGAGAACTATCACGATTATCCAATAGTTTTCTTCCGCGATTTCCCGTTAGACTATTTTCGTGAAAATAAATCGTTGACGTAATTTCTAATTAACACTCGATGGCCGCATCGTCGTTTGCTAGTAAATGTACTATATATTATAATGGTCTATTTTTTTTTTCTTAATTTTGCCACACCGACCCATCGTGGCCATAATTGACATTACTTCTAAAATAAATAAAATAGATATCGTCTCATCTTCTCCCAGTAGATAAGAGACAACCTAATAAATAAACGGATTGTAAACTCTTAGCTAAAGTTGATTAAAATTAAATATTAAAAAGTAAGACCGATCTGCTATATTCGCTCATTTATATTGTTCAACGTTGAATTTTGTCGTTGCCGTTTATCCGGCGGATACTTCGAAGCATATGTATATACTATATACCTCACTATTCGTGGACTAGATAATGATCGACGCATGCTTGACAGCGTTAAACGCAGGACATTTATTCTAGCGGATAATGTATATATGGAACCATCTCATTAGTAGGAAAAGCATCTGAACACAATATTCTTTTTAATCTTCTCCTACGTTTGCCCGACAACGTGTATCTGGACATCCGAAGTATGTTCAGATTACCGCTTAGGCGAAGTTTGCCGAGGAATCTTTAATATTGTTGAACGTGCGCATCTTTAACAAATGGAATATTAACATCTTCGCGAAGATGCGATAGGCGTATCTTTTAGTCGAGACCGTCGTACGAAGTATTTTTGGTTGCTTTCTTTAAATTAGCGCTAGATTACTCGCTTTATTAGTATCGCCGTATAGTTTTATCCGGTACCGCCAGATTGATGCTATAATCTTAAGGTATATCCGCTTTTTTAAGATCTAGACTTAATGTGGATCTTCTTCCTATTAATGGAGAAAGCAAGCTGGCTCGTATGATTCGTTTACTAATTTGCTGAAGATTATGGACGACAGTTAATTCAGCGATCCGTATATATGGCCAAATATTTCACCGACGTGGTTTTTCGGAATTATTTATTATTAACTTTGTAGAGATAATAGATAGGTTGGTGAGAATTATTTTACATTTTTTATCAACGTAATCTATTCTCCAGTTATTGGTCCACGTTTGTACTTTATCTATATGTTCCTGGATTGCTGCGTTCGCAAATTCCGGATTTTCATTGCAGGTCACTATCGCTATATCGTCTGCAAATGTACCCAGAATTATCTGGTTAGAGACTAAAATCTGAAGAATAATAATTACTTTCGTTTGAAGATAATGCAAAATGATTCGTGAATCTTCTATTTATTTCGTGTAAGTTGTTATATATGACGCCATTAAATCTGATGCACGCTGCTATATAGGATGATGTTTTTTCGATATTTCCATGTAACACTCGGTGTCAAAAACTCTCCAGTGAAACAATTAGATTCTCAGTGTCAGTATCATCAAAGTTGGAGTACTGAATTATTTGGTTATTTGATTACTATAGCGTTACATAAGTTTATTATTCAAATTTTATCCAAATTACGTAAAATCGTTTACTTTTGTTATTTGAACTATTTCTTTTCAAATTATTGGAAGAGCATCTCTGCACTATTCGTTTTTAAACTTTTATTTTTTTTATTTATTTTTTAATGGGCACAGGATTTTTCGTTTCAGATTAGTATAAAATTGTTAAAATGGATATATTAAACATTAACTTTCAAGGAACCCAAATCTAAGAACATGTTGCCCATTAGACACTATGTAGTGTATTGTTACCGAAGTATCCAGAGAAATGTGAAAAATATTATAATACGACTTCCGCATCAAAGGTTGTTCAATCATCATCTCTTGTAAACTGTCAATTTTTTTATATATACCTTATAAATTTACGACCAAGAATAGATGATAACTATAATATTTGAATCGTTCATTTTCGTATTTTACGTTATATGTTTTAAAATGAAGGTATAAACGTCGAGATAGAATTATTGTATACATTATTTGTCTTATATAGAGTCAAATTTCTTAAATAGTTTCATTTAAAATCCACACGTTCATTGAGTTGTAAATTTAAAATCCACACGTTCATTGAGTTGTAAATGTTTAAATAAACTACGTTTTCAAAAGAAACATAGATAGTTTTAATTTATTACATTATTTTCTATAACTTTCGTAATTCGAATTAGGTAAATACGATTTCAGTTTGTTATTATAATGTTTAAAATAGTTTTATTATAGCTGGTTTATCTTTCTAGTAGGCGATAGTTTGTTCATGTTGGCGTTATAGTTAACGAGAATATGTTTACTGTTATGTTTATTACTGAGTCCGCCTGCATGAGGTCAAATTAAAATTCGTTGCAATGGTTTCGGAATGATTAATAAAAAAAAACATTTTTGAAAATAAAAAACATCAGACTCATTTCAAAAAACTACGTAACATTTAAAATGTGTAATCAGCAATGTTATCACACACGACGCAAATATTTTTATTTTAAAATTTGAGTAGATGATTGAACATAACACCGTCTTCTAACATTATTGTTTAAAGAATGAAAATAACACTTAATGACTATGAAAATTTACCTACCTCACTCGCCTGAAATAACAGTAATTAATATCTATGCACCAACACTTGACATGTGATCAAAAAGACCATTTTTATACGGACTTACAAAAGGTAATAAATACAGTGTATTTTGATTTTGAAAGGCCCTCTACCTCCCTGAGCCGGTGTTCCTCAGCGCGGGGCGAGTTCCATTATGCTTATACTACCGACCCGTTCCTTCCAAAGGCCTAGACGACTTCCAGCTAGATGATCTGGTGGCGCGATTAAGGAGTTGCGGCAGCCATCATTGTCCAACTATTCACCTACCGGTATAGTTCTCGGTGTCCGAAACGACTACTAACATATAGTGGACTCGAGAGACCGAGCCACTGCCCCCCAACAAGAAGCGCAAGCGCGACTTGTCAGGTACTAGATGTTCTCATCTCGGGTGAAAAAGTTGCGGCCCTAATTGCGGCCTGCATAGAGCAACTTCTTCTCCACTTTCAAGCGCTATTCTATAAAGAATGCGCAGGAGATTGAGGCTAACAGACCAGGTAGACTTCTGACGGAAGAAGTCCGTCCAGCTCTCGGCCGGCACGCCAATAATTTGACGATACCGGTCGAATGCAGTTTCCCTGGCCGAAGTTGCTCGGCGGCAAGTACCCCTAGGCACATCTGTTTGTGCATTCAACAAGTGGGCGACCGAGCACGCACCGGCACCGCACACGCACTGCTGAGGCGTTTCCCGCAAGGAGAAACGTTGCTCGTAGCAGGCAAACGGTCTGTGCCGCGTACCGAAACATGTTAGCGCCGCGAGGGCACAAACCGTTCGCATGCTTTTCAGTCGACCACCTCAGGCAGTAAGGTCTTGGCAGCACCGTCATATTCCGCCAAAGCCCTTTGCCATCTTACGAGAGCTACGTCATATACTAAATTACGCAGGGACCTGCTTATTTTGCGCCCCTTTGTAAAGACGTCTGCTGTAGCAAACTCGGTGCGCTTACTTATTATTGACGCACACACCAAGCTACTAACTGAGTAAGCTCCCGCACCACGAACCGTTATCCTACCGCGATCGTCAAGGGTTATATTCGTACGCACCGACGATAAATCATCCAGTGCGCAGAATACTTCCCTCTCTCAGGTAACCCTCGCGTTATACCTTAATGCGAACATTACAGCGCGAGAGTAAACTTCAATCTCTAGGGCAATCAAAGCAACCGTCGGGCTGTTCGGTAAGCTCGGGTCATCGTGATAAGAGCCGGACTCTGCGCGCTCCGTATAAGGTCAACTATCTTTTTATTAGCGACCCTATGAACCATACCGCCGCACCATATGTGACGATCGGTATTACTATCACTTTGTACAGTAGTCTTGCCGGAGCAAACAGGATCCCCCACTCAGCTCGAGCAACTGGGGCTATACCGTGGTACGCTGATACTGCTTTTGCGACAACGTCGCGAAGATGGCCCGAGAAGCTACCACATAAATACAGTAAATTTTAATATTAACCTGGAAGGCCCTCCACCTTCCCCGAGCCGGTGTTCCTCAACGCCGGGACAAGTCCCGTTAAGTTTATACCACCGACCCGTTCCTTCCAGAGACCGTCAAGACGGCTTCCAGCCAGATGTATTCGGTGGCGCGACTGAGGTATCGCGGCAGCCGTCACCGTCTAACTCTCTACCTACCGGCATGTTCCCCGGGTCCGAAGTTCGGGCCGGTAAAAACGATTACAATCGTTTAGTGAAACTCGAGAGACCGAGCTACTGTCCCCCAACGAGAGGCGCAAGCGCGACCCGTCAGGTACTAGACGAGTTCATCTCGGGTATCGAGTTTGCGGCCCCATAGGGCTGTACAGCGCAAACTTCGTTTCCGCTTTCTAGCGCTATTCTATAAAGAATGCGCACAAGCTGTTGGGGGCGGTAGACCAGGTAGATTTCTGACGGAAGAAATCTGTACAGCTCTGGGCCGGCACGCCCATAATTTGACGATACCGACCGAATGCATTTTCCCTGGCCGAAGTTGCTCGACGGCAAGTTCCTCTAGGCTCATCTGTTAGTGCGTTCAACAAGTGGGCGACCGTGCACGCACCGGCACCGCACACGCACTGCCGAGGCATTTCCCGCAGGGAGAAACGTTGCTCGTAGCATGCGAACGGGCCGTGCCGCGTACCGAAACATGTCAGCGCCCGGAAGGGCACAAACCATTCCCATGTTTTCCGGTCGACCACATTACGCAGTAGGGACTTGGCGGCACCGTCATATTCCACCCAAGCCCTTTGCCATCTCATGAGAGCGGCGTCGTATACTTTATTATGCAGGGACCTGCTTATTTTCCGGCCCTTTGTAAAGACGCCTCCGCTAGCAAACTCGGTGCGCTTACTTATTATTGACGCACACACCAAGCTACTAACTGAGTAAGTTCCCGCACCACGAACCGTTATCCTACCGCGATCGTCAAGGGTTATATTCGTACGCACCGACGATAAATCATCGAGTGCGCAGAATACTTCCCTCTCCCAGTTAACTCGAGCATTGTACCTTAATGCGAACATCACAGCGCGACAGTATACTTCTAGCTCTAACGGGAGTACTCCCGCTAGGGCGATCAAAGCAACCGTCGGGGCTTTTCGGTACGCTCGAGTCATTGCGATAAGGGCTGGCCTTTGTGCGCTTCGTATAAGGTCAACTAGCTTAACATTAGTGACCCTATGAACCCATACCGATGCACCATATGTAACAATCGGTATAACTATCGCTTTGTACAAAAGCTTCGCCAGAGCGTGCGGGATCCCCCACTCAGCCCGTGCTACTCGGGCTATTCCGTGGTACGCCGATACTGCTTTCGCAACAACGTCCCGTAAGTGACCCGAGAAGCTTCCGCTAGAATCTAGCGTAATTCCCAGGTACTTCGTGGACGTTGCCCAGCGTAATGGTTTATTCCCTAATCTTACTGCCGGTTGACGTTCTAATTTCCCTTTAAGGGTCATATACGTCGTTTTCCCGGCAGAAAAGACCATGCCTGAGCGGTCGGCCCACGTTGATAAAATCGCCGTGACCTCCCGACTCAGTAGCTCCAAACGCTTCCGACTGTCACCAGCAACGAGTACGGCTACGTCGTCAGCGTACGCTATCACTCGAACGGCTTAGAAAAGTCGCGTCAATGACGGATTGACCGGACGCACTGGAGAACGTCGGTGCACAACCTGCCGTGTTCAAAGGGAACAGGTTGTGCGCGGCCACGAAGCTTTCTACGAGGCGACCCCTGGCATTCGTATCGCCCGAGCCCCAAAGCGACGACCTCGCATTGAGATTGACTCCTATGACAATCGGGGCATTACCTAGGACGGCTAGAACACGTTCCAACCGCCTAAGATGCCCCTCAACCGGGTCCGAAAACCGAAAATAAGCGCTGACGGCGTACAACATACGATCATTTTTGAATCGAAGCTGACACACTGCCAAGTACTCATCCAATAGCGAATCAAGTCGGAGAACGTCACAGGAGCGATCCGCAACAAGAATCGCCGCCCAAGGACCCGGGTTAGATATATACCGAATATCCGAGGGGATACACCCGATACGCCTGGTATGTCTTTAAAACTGGAGGAGAGAAACTATTTCAGTGTTTACATAGATCATACAATCGCATATGGATTGAGGAAGTCATCCCAAAAGACTTTAAGGATGCAGCACTAATCAGCATATACAAAAACAAAGGCGACAAGGCAGATTGTAATAATTACCGGGGAATCGCTCTGCTATCTGCGGCAGGAAAGATACTTGGTAAAATAATTCAAAGTAGATTAACATCACTTTTGGAAGCGTATTTGCCAGAAGAGCAATCAGGTTTTCGTCAGCACCGAAGTACAGCTGATCAAATTTTCTCTATAAGGCAAGTGATAGAAAAAGGGCGTGAGCAGAACAAAAATTTATATATGGCTTTTATTGATGTCAAAAAAGCATTTGACTCTATAAACAGAGACGGTCTATGGACGTGTCTAAAAATAGCAGGATGCCCCACGAAGCTGATGCGCTTACTACAACAACTACATACTGGAATGCAGGCAGTTGTTATCTGTGATGCTGGAGTCACGGATCCTTTCGAAATAATGTCAGGAGTTAGACAAGGATGTGTGCTCGCACCATCACTGTTCAATTTTTACATAAGTGTGGTCCACATGGTCTTCAAGCAGCACATCCCTGACTTTGGTGTAAAAATTGTTTTTCAATTTGATGGCGGCCTTTACAAGCTAACTCGGCTTAATTAAAAAAAAGCGACAAAAACATTTACGCTTGGCAACCTGCAATATGCAGATGATTGTGCTTTAATATCTGAAAATAAAGAGAGTTTACAAAAAGCGTTAACGCAACTGCAAGAAACATACCGGAAATTTGGTCTAGAAATAAACTGCAGCAAGACAGAGATTGTGCAATTAATTTCAAATAACACAGAAACAGCTAATTTTCATCTGGGACAAATAGACTTAAACAATGTGGACTCTTTCAAATACCTCGGGAGCTGCATCAGTAAAGATGCCAATTTGGAAAACGAAATAGCGTACAGATTGCGAAATGCATGTTCAGCATACGGAAAGCTATCGCATAGGGTATTTAATAACAAAGATTTAACAATTAAAACAAAGGTGGCAGTATATAGAGCCATAATACTTCCAACGTTGTTGTATGGAGCTGAATCGTGGCCAATCATGCGGAAACATCTAAAAAAACTGGAAACGTTTCATCAAAAAATGATAAGGAAAATATTAAACATCAGCTGGAAAGATTTTATATCAAATGAAAAAGTTTTTGATATATCTGGAATGCAATCTATAATGCAAATATTGACTTCCAAACGACTCAAATGGGCAGGTCATGTCATCCGAATGGATGAAAACTGAATACCGAAAAAATTATTGTACGGTGCTTTCGGATTGGGAAAGCGACATGTTGGAAGACCAAGATTGCGATATAAAGACGTTATTGCAAACGATTTAAAAATAGCAGGGATAAACCCAAAACAACCAAACTGGGAAAGAAGTGCCGGAAACCGAAAGGAGTGGATAACGATCGTACAAGGCGCAGTCGAAAATTTGGAAACTCGCCGGCGGAAGGGCAAGAAGGAAAAGAAAACGTTGAATCCAAGCTTTGGAACAGCAGACGAAAAGCAAAATCAATTCAAATGTCAGCGCAGCCATCACATCGGCTTAATTTCACATAATCGGCATAGACATCAATGAAGAACAGTACTCATACTCGGAATCGAGGGAGTTCAGAAGATATATATATACATATGTATATATTTAAATATTTATAACAAAATTTTACCTCGTTGTCAACGTTAACGCGTAATGTCTTACAGGCGTCTTATTCGACTAGAAATATATATTGAAAATACCCCAGTAATGTACTAACAATATATATCCGAACTTATTTTGCAACGCCATTATCTTATTATTAATATTATTATTATTATTATTATTATTATTATGGACATTTATTTTAATTTTATTTTCTTTATTTATTTATTTAATTTCCTCGCATATCCCCTTACTCTTAAATCGTTATTATATACATATACATATATATATATATATATATATATATATATATACACTTTAATAACTATAAAAGTTTTTTATTGCAGTTTTTCGACAGTTACGTCATTATCAAGCATACACAATAAATGTTACATATAAATTACCCGAAATATTCATATAACGACAACTTATAATTTGATATACATATTTTTCACTAACCAGAGGTAATTTTACTTTTAGATTTATATTTATAATAAATTTTATTTATAAAAGAGATTTAAAAAAATAATTCTTCATCAAAATTGATATAAATTTTACCCGGTTCAGATTCATAAAACAGTTTAATCACTATAAATGTTTTTTATTGCAAATCTTTTCGGCAGTTACGTCATTATCAAGCGTGCACGATAGGTGCTACATATAAATTGCCCGAAATATTCATATAAAGACAACTTATTATTTGATATACGTATTTCACTAGCTAGAGGTAATTTTAATTTTAGAATTATTTTATTTCATTCGCGAATTTTAAAAATAAAGATTATTCCCTATATTTTAATTAACCTTCTCTCGATATAAAATACGTATAAACGAAATAAGAAAAAGTATGTGTGCTTTAGTTAAATAATAAAAAAAAAAATCCACTCGGATCCACGGTATATTAAGGAAACAATGCTCGTAACAGCTCGACAATCATTCACTATCCAAGTCAAAGCAAAAGCCGAGACTACCGTACAGATGGCAATTGCCTTATGAGCGAGACAGGTAGAACGTTCACTACCTTGCATTGAAACGGGAAAATGATATTATAGTAGATGATTATGTTATAGGCCAGTTGTTAAATATAATAAAACCTGACTAAATAACATAATTGCCGACGTTTATATATTCGCATACCTATTCAAATTGTACGAATGTGCGTATACATTCATGTGTGTATTAATTCGTATTCCGTTAATTGTGGTCAATTTCACGGTTTCGTTTCGTGTTATTACCTAAAATTGACCCCTTATTTTACAACCCCGAAAATCAGTCGTTCTTCGAAATTTCTGGCGTCGTAATTATTAATCGATTATTCGTTCTTTTAATTCTCCGGATAAGTTTATTTGAATTTAGTTAAATTCCTTATAAACGCCTGAATAATATCTCGTTCTCGTGTTAAATAAAAAAACCTACATACTTTTCGCTTATTATCTTCGTCGTACGAAGTAAGTAATATAGATTGGTTTAATTTCAAAATAAAACGATATGTTGTTTCTAAATGAATAATATAATTTCTAAAAGAAAGAATTCGGTGCTAAGCAAATAATAATTATTATTATAATTTTTTCACATTTTTTACACAAATATAATTATTTTCTAAAAATGCTGATAATTAATTCAATATTTTTATAATAATTATAAATTTTTCACTTTTTAACACAAATATAATTATTCTATAATTATCATAAATTTTGTTAATTAATTAAATACTTTTATTACTATTACTGATACATATATACATATATATATATATATATATATTTTTTAATTCCTTAAGCCTATCCCATACACATACGTGCACAAATACTCACACATATAAATACATAAATACACGTATACACGTACTCGTTCCTCTTGGTATATATAATACGTACATATATATATATATTCTGTATGTAAACGCTTAATCATAAAAATATGCAATGGTTCGTAGCTCGGTTGAGATTCGAGAATAAACAAGTAAAATTTAAATTCTAAACATTAAGCATAAATAAATGAACAAACAATTCTTCCAAAGTTTTTATTAATTCAGATAATCATTTTACTATCTTTTACTTTCTTTCATATACAAATTTATTATACATATTAGGTTAAATATATTACGTTATTATTAAACCTTATACATTCTTTAGAGCTGATTTAGCGATTAAGAAGGGGCTAGTACTCGGTAGTTCTTCCTCTAAACTTATACTGGTTAGACAAAATTTAAAGGCTTATTTCGCCGCAGCTTGCGTATTTCACCGGAATCGTTCAGAAGATTGGTAGCAAGTGGATTCGTATGAACATTAATTCGGCGATGTGTTCGTCTACATGCCTTTTTATTTCATCATCGACAAACGTAACGTTTAAATCCTTATGCAAGGTAAAATTTGAGACGTACCAGGGACCGGAAAGTTCTTAATACCCTATTTTGATATCGCTGTATTTTCTGTAAGTTAAATGGTTTTGAGCAACTTCGCAGCTATATACCACACACTAAGATCGGTCCTAAATATATGTGATATAGTAGAGTTTTATTTTCCAACCCAGATGTATTAGTTAGCATCCGTGATATAGTTCTGGTTTTTACCCTCAAATGCTCGACCTTTTTTTGAACGTGAGTAGCCCAGGCCAGTGTAGTGTCCAAGTGCATGTCTTAAGTATTTTACGTTATTGGTATTTGGAATGTAAATGATATTAATGATCGTATTTGGAAAGCCAATGAGCAGAATAAGCGGAAACAGCTGATTCCAGTTCATCTTGTTAAAGGCTTTTATATAGTCTACGAAGCATGCATACCTACGTCTTCCTCGACTTATAAAACGTTCTCCCAGGACACGCATGATCGCGATTGCGTCCCGTGTTGACATTCCAGGGCTGAATCCAAATACAATTACTCACTTAACACTCCTGCAGTGATTTCACCCGTAGATCTTACAACACCTAAAGAGGTTAAACGCCTTGTCTCCACTCTCAGGCTGAAAAATTCAGTTGGCCACGATCAAATTAGCATAAAAATGATCAAAAATCTACCAACAAAAGCAATAGTCGCCTTGGAGGTTCTATTTAACTCATGTTTACGCCTATGATATTATCCTGTGTCGTGGAGAGTATCGGTAGCGGTACCTTTGGCAAAAGCTGGAAAAGATTCATCTTCGGTTCAATGATCATTTTTATGCTAATTTGATCGTGGCCAACTGAATTTTTCAGCCTGAGAGTGGAGACAAGGCGTTTAACCTCTTTAGGTGTTGTAAGATCTACGGGTGAAATCACTGCAGGAGTGTTAAGTGAGTAAGTGTTTATCGTCTGCTTCACCTTACGTTCATGATATACCGGGTTGACATCAACACATTTTGACTGTGAACAGTACTAAAATGCTCAACTAAAATTTCCGCTTTATCTTCAACGGAATAAGCTATCCTACCCAAATTAATTGGGTCTTTAATAGGCGGTAATTCGGTTTGGCCTCTACAGAAGTATTTATTAACTCTCCATAAACTATTATCAATTGGAGAGAGGTTTTTGAGCAATTTATCATACTGTAAATTTCTTTCATTTATTAACTTTGTTTTAACTACCTTATTTAATTTGTTATACAGCTTCTTATACTCGAACTTATGTAGATCATTAGATCTTTGATAACATTTACGAACGTAGTTTTTAAGTTTAATAATAATTTTTATATCTTTTGAGATCGAATTCACTTTCTCCTTTGTAACAATCCGCGGATATGCGCGCAGCTTGCATTATGACGGAATTTAGATGTAGAATGTATTTATCTATAGATTGCGGATTAATTAAAGTTTTTGGTATATTAATATTTTTCTGAATGTGTTCTTTAAATATGTTCCAGTTTGCTCTGGAAGGAAACAAGTGTCATGGAGACCAATGTAGAAATAGTCTATGACGAAATAAGTGTAGATTCGGAAAAAAATGCGGATTATCTCGCAGATGAAAAACTGGCCAAAGAAGAAAGATCGATTGTTTGGAGAAACGTCGTACTAATAACTATTTGGCATTTGGTCTCGATTTATGCCATTTTTGCCTACACATTTCGAATAAAATTTCTTACCTTTATATGGTGTAAGTATTATTTGTCGGATATGAAAAAAAAAAAACTGCATATACGTTCAAATGAACTTTATCGAAATGTTTGACTAAATTTTCTCATTTTATTACGTTTCGAATAAAAAATTTTTCAAATTGATAAGGCGAATAATCAAATTAGCGTCGTCGCAATTCTTTTTTTCCTCTCATATTTTGTAATGGACGGTCTAAGGTTGCAGACGGAACATAAGAAATATACGGGCGCATTATCCGATCTATGCAAGTTTTATATTACAATTACAATTACATTTATTTCCATTTATTTTTTTAAACATACATTTATGCTATTACTAGTTAAATTTGTTACACTAAATATGGTAAAAAATATATTTATATTAGGAAAATTAAGCCCGTTATCGATCATCAGTTCCAACCTACAGACGTCTACATATTTTCCCCGCAGTTATTTCCACGTCGGACGACACTTTACGCATCTAAACCTTCGCTGCGTGTTTGTTAATATCGTCTCCCCATCTCGTTTTCGACATTTCCCTCAATCTTTCCCTGTCTGTCTAGTAGTAACTCCATTCAGTGTATTTCTTGGTCCATCATCTGTTTGTTTTCGTTCGCGTAACGTGTCCAGTTCAATTCTATTTAATTTTACGCGTATTTTTTGAGAGAACATCTTCCATTTTTGATTTGTATCTTAGTATTTTATTGTTTACTTTGTCCAACCATGTTACCTCAATCATTATTTTTATCCTTGGGGAACGTCGCAAGTAGCTTTTTTCCTAAAGAGAAGTGGACTGCAAATTTCCGGACCCACAATTCTATTTGTAAAGTAATTAATAATTAATTTGGTTACAAGTGGATTAATATTATTATTTTTATCAACAATAGCACACCGTCTTGTCATTCCTTTGATATTGAGAGAAATGACAACAACGGAGCCGATGTAAATGACGGAAGATCTAAGTTTTGTGACAACTTTATGTAGTGTATCCTTCGAAAAGAGTCTAGCGCGAAAGCCAAATTAATTCAACACTTCACTTAATAAGATTCACAATCTCTTCAAACGTTTCCAATTGAATTTAAAATTGAGATTGGTCCATAGCTTCCGGGAAGGGAAAAGTCTTTACTAGGTTTTGAAAATATCTTAATATTAGCTAGCTTGCAGCACTGTGATAAGATTTGCAGTTCGTCACATTGACAAGAAGTGTGAGGAATAGGTGAGAAATTTATAATGCATTTAATTGCGCTGTTATTAATTTTTATCAAAATTAGCATATTTTTCATTCTTCAAGTTATCAATAACGTCACCCATTTTATTTGGAACGATATGAAAAGATTATTAATTCGTACGTAACCTAACGAGTTTTCAGCCTAATTCTAAAAGACATTTACACTTGTCGCCATCACAGCATAACATCCGCCGACTAGAAAATTATGTCAGGAATGTTGCAAAACCTAAAACTTACGTATACATTTATTATACAAATATTATTAATATAAGTTCGTAAAAATCTTAACGTAGTGATAATTAACTCTTTTAATAGTTTATTACCTAACACAATGCATATTGAGTATGCACGTATGTTTAACCGTACTATTAAATAATGAACCGAATTATTAAAAGTACACGTATTTGTGAACATTTCTAAACGGCATGTTAATGTTTTTTTTAGTGTTTATAGTAGTCTATATGGGTGGTTTTGGTATAACGGCGGGTGTTCATAGACTCTGGTCGCATAGAACATATAAAGCGAAATTACCGTTACAAATTATATTTTTGATACTGTTTACTATATCGGGACAGGTAATATCGTTTTCATAGTAATCTATAATTAATAATTTCTGCGTTCGAATTCAATTGTGTCGAGTTGAAATTATATTATGCTGAATTCAGATTAAATTATATAATCGGATTTAAATAAAACAAAATCCGATCATAATTTTTTATTTTACGATAACAAAATTGATTATATCACCTTGAATCGTTTTGTTTGTCCACTACTTTGTACTGAAGTGAAACTTAAAAATATAAAGCGATACGCGCTTTTCTACAGTTAACGAAAAAAATAAAAATAAAACAAATCTTATCGGATAATTCTTTCTTCTTTTTTTCTTCTTCTTCGTTTATCCCTCTAGAGGGCGAAGTGATGTTAAGAAACGGCCGATTAATTTCATCGGCTGTGATACTGCGATCGGGCAGGCAATAGAAATCCAGCCGATTATTTTTCCACGAGCATGTTATGAAATGGTCAATCAAGAGAATGTTATGCTAGGGGTGATCCGATTGGCGATCGGCGCTGTGTTGGATCCAGGTCAATCAGTGTGTGAAATGGGTGACTGGGCACGATGATGTGGCTAACCAGGCATCACATGTGCGAAATATGCTACTGGTAATTTAAAGCAAGACATTTATCAGATGCGGCCACAAATAAGATACATGGAATGTTCGTGGTCTTAAACAAGCAGGAAAACTCCGTATTTTAGAGAATGAACTCGCTAGAGAGAACATATACAAATATGCGCGGCGGCGCGGAAACACGTTGGAAAGATTCCGGACAATTCTGCACAGAATTGAACACGATATAATACTTCTGGATCGTCTAATAACTCATATTGCGGAGTTACAATGATTGCAAATAAAAATATGACAAAATACGTTAAAGAATATGGAAAAACGATAAGTGGAATGATACCGTATAATGTTTTCAAAAAAGGAGTTAAAATCGCTAAACGTGAAAAAAATCACAAAGCTTTCCGGCTGTTTAGCCATTAAAACAAACATAAAAATAAAATATAAAATATAAAAATATACACAATTTATAAAAAGTACAAAATGAAAAAAATACTAATTTAGATATATACAATTTACGAAAAACAGCGAAGAGAGAAAAAAAAACAGTATTCACGAAACAATCCGATGTTGAATTCACTATCAGATTGTATTATAAATATTTAATTTTGTTAATTTTTATAAATTGTACATCTAAATTAATATTTTTTACATTTTATATTTTTCTTTATAAATTGCGAAAATTTTAAAATTTAATTTTTCCATATTCACCGGATAATGGGTTAACAGCCGAAGAGAGCTTTGTGACTTTTTATGAAGTTTACTGATTTTAACTACTTTTTTGTTGTTTATAATTTTAAAAAATCGCTACATTCTACACTTTTCAAATTATATTAGGCGAAATAAAAATTTTATCCGAAATTGACAAATTTCATATACAAATCAACGTTACTCGATTACATAAATAACTTTTCAGTATTTTACCGAAATGTTAGCCCTTTCGATCGCATCCATGTTACGGGGCTTAAAATTTAATATTAAAAAACTGTCTATTATTATAATTTGACATAAAATGTTTCAATTCTAAAAAAAAATCTAACAAATTATCTAGTCATCTAAAAAAAAAAAAAAGGTATTATTATATATAGAAAATATTAGTTTATACATTCTCATCTTCTTTCATGAAAAATGTATCGACTGAAAGGGTTTTAAAAAAATTCATTCTTTTTTTTCCATATAACATCTATGTAGCTTCTCTTCGTACGTTATTCAAACTGCGTCGTTCGCGTAACGAGTATTATTGATGTAAAATCTATTACGATGTCTATTGCGCCGTCTTTCGAAGCTTCTTTAAAGATTTGTTCTGCATACATGTTGAACAGTATTGTTGATCGGACACAATCTTGCCCTACACACAACGCGGTTTATGATTACCGAGTCTGAAGTATTGATTCAAAGAAACAATAGCGTCTTGGTTAAAGCTTTTTAATTATTCTACGATACGCTAGATCTAATCTAATGTCGTTGCAATCGTAACTGGTAACCCAAAATGAAATTCGTTTTCTAATAACTTTCACCAATCTATCTCGTGTTAATTTTTGGCGGATATTATCGTGTAATTTGACAGTTTCGATTAAATTTTACTCAGTTGACGACTTCGCATCGGTACCGTTACTTCAGCGTTCCTCTGCTCCTGCATTCTGCTCCGTTTGTTTATTTACAAATCAGATTATTGCGTATTATATTTTATTTTCCCACATCCTAAAGTCTATATGCGTGTTTATATATACAATGCCAAGTTTACTTTCTAACGATCCTTCTACTTTTTCAAACTTATAGAATTCCCCTTTTCCTCCGATCTGATCAAATATATTTTAAACGTCCATTACAGTAATAACCGCAGCAGTTACATACTACGCTTCAATTCGATTTAAAATAAATCGAATAGAATTTAATAACGACTCGTATAAGTAATAATCGGCATTTATTTGTAAACTGTTCAAATTTCTTAGTGTTAACTTTTAACTCCGTATTTGAGACGTTATTGAATTCTATTCAATTTATTTTAAAGCGAATCGAAGCTAAGAGCCGTTTAATAATTTTAAAAATATTCGTATAGCGCGTTATTCGAAGTCCTTTAAGAAAAAGGAAAATATTCGTTTATGTTTCACATGCTCAAGTTAACATCCTACATAACGGAAGTACCTATCAAAATAGGACCAACTTTAACTTGGTATTCGTTAATTATATTACACGTTCAAAAAAAAAAAACATATATATATATATAATTAAGTACATAATGTGTGTTATTGTAATTCGTCATTTTTTTTTGGCTTATTAAATTACATATTCTTAATTATAATCGGTTCGTTCCGAAATTAGAAACAATTTCATTAAAACGAATCTATCGGTGTATATTTATCGATTAATTCAAATAGGATTTTAAAAAGCACAAATTTAAACAAGTGTTATTCTTATTACAAGACGAAAATGTCTATCTGCTCAGTTCCTTTAAAAGCTAAACACTTATTTCCGAGAGCAGTTACCTTTGTTACCCTTCGTTTGTTTTCATAGAATACGGTATTGGAGTGGGTCCGCAACCACAGAGTTCATCATAAATTTAGCGACACAGATGCAGACCCTCATAATTCTAAAAGAGGATTCTTCTTTTCTCACGTCGGCTGGTTAATGCAAAAGAAACATCCGGAAGTTATACGCAAAGGAAAACTGATAGATACGTCAGATATAACTGGAGATCCGTTATTAATGTTTCATACCAAGTATCGATTTTATTATCCTATATATAATTAGCACATATATAAACGTAGAAACACGCGTATAAAACATTTTAAGTTAGTCTAATGACGGTAGTTGTCGCGAAATACGATATATATTAACATCACGGGCAATTACGGGCCAAAGTGTATATATATATATATATATATATATATATATATATATATATATATATATAATAATTGAAAGTGTAAATAGATATGTAAGACCCGAAAAAAACTTATGACGAAAACTTTTAGAGCGCACGGCACGATCTGATAAACGATCGAATATTGTAGAAAAAGTCTTTTTTATCTTTGATAATTTCAATAATTATCTGAACTAATCGCTATCATTCGTAATATCCTAATATAGCCTGTATACATATATGCATCACACAATCACTATCCGCTTACATCAGCCCACTGCTGTTAGATAAAATACTTACTTTTAGGTAAATCTGACAACAATGCAAGAAGAGATTGATCGATCGGGCATGAATTAAGATACGACTTTCTCAGAAAAACAATAATAGAAGGAGAAATATACGAAATTAACCCGAAGGAAGACCTCGCGCAGGAGATATATGTCGCAAGTATAGAAGACATAGTATATGGCAGCTACTAGGAACTGAAGAGACTGACAGAAATGAGGAAAGAATGGCATGATGCTACAAACCAATCTTCAGATTGATGACTAGTGGTTATACGAGTATATATATATATATATATATATATATATATATATATATATATATATATATATATATCTATTCGTACCGATTGATTAGTAATATATATGTTTTCCTCTAATTTAGGTACTTCACTTATTTCAAAATATTATTTTGTTTTATCCTTCCTACGATTATACCGGTGTACTACTGGAACGAACAATGGAAATACGCTATTTTGTCTCAATGTTTTGTACGCTACATGCTCACTATGAACTTTACCTGGTCGGTAAATAGTTTCGCTCATATGTGGGGATATAAACCGTACGACAAGTGAGTATCGAAAAAAGCAAATTTGAATAAATAACGATCAAACAGGATTAATACATTTTTTCGAAATGAAACTAATTGCATTTAGTTTTGAAATAACAAAAAAATATATTCAAAATGGGACTCATTCGTAGTGTACTTGTACAACTCGGAATTGATCGGGCCCTGATTAAATCGATGCATTTTGACTTAAAATCTGAAAATAAAAGTACAAAAAAAAACAAAAAAAATATAGTAAAAAGGAAAATTTGGCGGAAAGCGTGTTCTTTAAAAGTCGCTTTTGTTATTGTTGTTATTATATATATAATGTGTATATATATATATATATATATATATATATATATATATATATATACTTATTTATATATACTTATTTATATATACTTATTTATATTAAGAGTAATTTAATGTAATCTTTTTATTTTTAAAACGATTTGTTACTTTAGAAAATAATTTATTCATTAATTTACCATTTGTTAATATATTGTATCTTACATTAAATTCATTTAAAATTTGTACATCAATGAGAGCTATTTTGATTAACGAAATTTTTTTAATATAAATAATCAATATGTAAGATCCGCGCTATGGTATATAACGTTTATTAGAAACAAGAATATGTAAAGAAGTTAAATGAATTAAAAATTTACAACGGATTAAACTGTACATTTGTCGTTTGGTTTTAAATATTTTGAAGTAGACGCAATGACTGTACTAAATATTTATACGGAATTACCTTAGATTTATAGTTTAGTCCTCATAATTTACCTTCAAATATAATAATATTTGTTGACTTTATTATTTATATATTTTAACGTATTACCTATAATGAAGTCTAAATATTTTACGCGATCAATCAATTATATTTATTTCATCGATGTTTTTTATCTCGATCAGATATTACGATAATTTGGAAAGCATTTATTACTGTCTTAAGCTCATTACAATTAGAAATATGAGACGACAACGTCTATTTGCTATACACAAATGAACGCTATATATAGTAAGAGTAAATCGTCTGCATAACTGTACAAACGTAAGCCTACATGAGCGTTGTTATTTTAAATCTGGTATATATAAAATATTGCCCCAAAACCGATCCGTGAAAACTGAACCTGTAGCACTCCGAAGTTTTTATTACTAACGTCTATGATATCATTTAGATATTTCTAACCAACTCTCCAGTATTGATAAATAATTATGTGTATCAGAATTATTACGTTAAAACTAACCGGATTTGCGACTAACGTGTCAATTACAACTTTACGATCGCGGTTATTAAAAGTTCCTGTATCAAATGAGATAACGATGGATTTACTATTACGCTGTTTATTTTCTAAGAGATTATCTATTTACATCTGAGATAGCTAATTCTGTAGAATATACGTTTTCTAAAACCGTATTGATACGGATTGAATACACATATATAAATTATTAATAAAATAACTTTTTCATATGTTTTTCTTAACGAATTTAATATCGTCCGTAACCGTTTAATTTACTCAGATCTTTATTTGGTTTTGTTAAACGTAATTATACTTGTGAAAACATATTAAGTTGCGACTGTTGATTATAAAGTGTTACTCTATAAACTCGGGATGTAAAATTATATAATTTTGATTACTTTTAGTTCAGAAGGTTTTTTTATTGCGCGCTTTATGTAGACTAGGCTTGGAAAAAAAGTCCTCTACCAGCTACGCTTTTTCAAATGCATCTTGCTGCTTCTCCTACACGTATAGTTCAATTTAAGATAATTTTGTTTTGTTATAATTATGTTATAAACCGGAAGCCTAAAAAAAAAGATTTTGTGTTTTGTTCCGGTACAGATGATAATTGTTATTTCTTATTGTAAATGTGAAAATACGCATTTTTTATTAATTAATTTATTCATTCATTCGACTAAAACTGGAGAGAGAGAGAGAAAAAACAACAACTTTAAATAAATTTTCTTTTTGATAATTTCAGACGAATTATGCCGGTTGAAAATTTCTACGTTTCAATCGTGGCCTTGGGTGAAGGATGGCACAATTATCATCACGTATTCCCGTGGGATTATAGAACGGCCGAATTAGGTGCTTATAGATTGAATTTAACTACTTTGTTGTTGGATATGTTCGCTAAAATTGGTTGGGCCTACGATATGAAAGTCCCGTCGGAAGAATTAGTACGAAAAGTTATGACGAAAAACGGAGACGGTTCTCGTCGAATTGAGGAAATTCCCGAACATTTCAATTCGAACCGGGTTATCGATGAAAAACCAGAATAATGATAATGACAATATAAGACCTCGCGTCTAGACGTCTTTTATTGATATTTTACGAATTACAAACGAGCAAATTAAACAATTTAACTGATTTCGAATTATTCGTATTTTTATCGTACGAGTGTCTACACCTATCATAACGATTAATTCTCGATATTTGATTTTACGTTTATTCATTTTTATGAAATAACTTAAACATCGCAGTCTATTTCTCTTTTCGTCCTAATAAATATTACAAGCGGTTTATGATTTTTAGCTAACCCGATAAATAAACGGATTGTAAACTCTTAGCTAAAGTAGATTAAAATTAAATATTAAAAAGTAAAACCGATCTGCTATATTCACTCATTTATATTGTTCAACGTTGAATTTTGTCGTTGCCATTTATCCTGCGGATACTTCGAAGCATATATATATATATACTATATACCTCACTACTCGTGGACTAGATAATGATCGACGCATGCTTGACAGCGTTAAACGCAGTACATTTATTCTAGCGGATAATGTATATATGGAACCATCTCATTAGTAGGAAAAGCGTCTGAACACAATATTCTTTTTAATCTTCTCCTACGGTTGCCCGACAACGTGTATCTGGACATCCGAAGTATGTTCAGATTACCGCTTAGGCGAAGTTTGCCGAGGAATCTTTAATATTGTTGAACGTGCGCATCTTTAACAAATGGAATATTAACATCTTCGATAGGCGTATCTTTTAGCCGAGACCGTCGTACGAAGTATTTTTGGTTGCTTTCTTTAAATTAGCGCTAGATTACTCGCTTTATTAGTATCGCCGTATAGTTTTATCCGGTACCGCCAGATTGATGCTATAATCTTAAGGTATATCCGCTTTTTTAAGATCTATACTTAATGTGGATCTTTTTCCTATTAATTGAGAAAGCAAGCTGGCTCGCATGATTCGTTTACTAATTTGCTGAAGATTACGGATGACAGTTAATTCAGCGATCCGTATATATGCCCAAATATTTCACCGACGTGGTTTTTCGGAATTATTTATTATTAGCTTTGTAGAGATAATAGATAGGTTGGTGAGAATTATTTTACATTTTTTATCAACGAAATCTATTCTCCAGTTATTGGTCCACGTTTGTACTTTATCTATATGTTCCTGGATTGCTGCGTTCGCAAATTCCGGATTTTCATTGCAGGTCACTATCGCTATATCGTCTGCAAATGTACCCAGAATTATCTAGTTAGAGACTAAAATCTGAAGAATAATAATTACTTTCGTTTGAAGATAATGCAAAATGATTCGTGAATCTTCTATTTATTTCGTGTAAGTTGTTATATATGACGCCATTAAATCTGATGCACGCTGCTATATAGGATGATGTTTTTTCGATATTTGTTATCTTATTCCATGTAACACTCGGTGTCAAAAACTCTCCAGTGAAACAATTAGATTCTCAGTGTCAGTATCATCAAAGTTGGAGTACTGAATTATTTGGTTATTTGATTACTATAGCGTTACATAAGTTTATTATTCAAATTTTATCCAAATTACGTAAAATCGTTTACTTTTGTTATTTGAACTATTTCTTTTCAAATTATTGGAAGAGCATCTCTGCACTATTCGTTTTTAAACTTTTATTTTTTTTATTTATTTTTTAATGGGCACAGGATTTTTCGTTTCAGATTAGTATAAAATTGTTAAAATGGATATATTAAACATTAACTTTCAAGGAACCCAAATCTAAGAACATGTCGCCCATTAGACACTATATAGTGTATTGTTAACGAAGTATCCAGAGAAATGTGAAAAATATTATAATACGACTTCCGCATCAAAAGTTGTTCAATCATCATCTCTTGTAAACTGTCAATTTTTTTATATATACCTTATAAATTTACGACCAAGAATAGATGATAACTATAATATTTGAATCGTTCATTTTCGTATTTTAAGTTATATGTTTTGAAGTTATAAACGTCGAGATAGAATTATTGTATACATCATTTGTCTTATATAGAGTCCAATTTCTTAAATAGTTTCATTTAAAATCCACACGTTCATTGAGTTGTAAATGTTTAAATAAACTACGTTTTCAAAAGAAACATAGATAGTTTTAATTTATTACATTATTTTCTATAACTTTCGTAATTCGAATTAGGTAAATACGATTTCAGTTTGTTATTATAATGTTTAAAATAGTTTTATTATAGCTGGTTTATCTTTCTATTAGGCGACAGTTCGTTCATGTTGGCGTTATAGTTAACGAGAATATGTTTACTGTTATGTTTATTACTGAGTCCGCCTTCATGAGGTCAAATTAAAATTCGTTGCAATGGTTTCGGAATGATTAATAAAAAAAAACATTTTTGAAAATAAAAAACATCAGACTCATTTCAAAAAACTACGTAACATTTAAAATGTGTAATCAGCAATGTTATCACACACGACGCAAATATTTTTATTTTAAAATTTGAGTAGGTGATTGAACATAATACCGTCTTCTAACATTATTGTTCAAAGAATGAAAATAAGATAAGCGGATAAAAAACGTCACGTATATCAATCGATACGAATACAGCATAATTAATACAAAAAAAAAATTAATGCCGACGTTTAAAAATGGATTAGTTCCTACACATCTAAAGGCAAACATTAATGATATAAAATTAGAAACAACGCAACTCGATAAAATCATAGTAAACATTTAAGATGCAAGTTACAAATAGGAGGGTTTTCACTGTTACTCAAATCTTTTTTGGAAACGGCACAAACAAATTATCAGATAAAAACTCGAAAAGTAGAGCTGAGACCGCAACTTTGACGTCAAATTATTTGAAAACGGAAGTGGCACAAATGATAGTAGCACGAAATAATAAAAGCACAAAACCATTTTCAAATCAAAACTCCAGCCACAACTTTTTTTGAAAAACGCGATTTAATATATATATATATATATATATATTTCGGGGACTGGAGCTCGAACCGGTAAGGGGCGCGTCCACAGGTGGTGGATAGTGGAACGGCCTACAGATATGTAGGTTAGCTGCGAATGTCGAATAAGCAGTCGCGAACCAAGAACGGCTACTGGCGGAAAGTCTCTGGCAGACGATTCCAGTAGTGACAGGGTAAGGAGAGACGAGGATGCAGATGGGCAACTTGAGGACCTGTCCACTAAAAGTCTGCATAAATCCTATGACTGTCTCCCCCTCGTCGAGTTTGGGTCGCCGTAAAAACCCGACACCGTTACCTCCTCAGTAACAAACCGCTGCCTTGCGGGAAGGATATTGATCCAAAGGCTAAGGGAGAAAACCCTGACAGAAAACAAGAAACAGGACCAACCAGCCATACTATCCCTGCTTATCCAATAATACTATTACACTATATGTGTATACATATATAAACAACTGAAATTCAATATTAAAACCAGTAATAAACAAAGTTATGACATCAGAATACAACTCTAATCACAATAGCAATAACAATATTAATGGTAAATTTCTGACTTTCCTGCCTGCTCTTTTACCATTAATGCCAAGAGACCCGGTCGTCTTGGTCTACCTTGCCACTGGCTCATCTTTTGGTATTAAATAGTCAACATGAATGTGTCTTTTGCGCCACCGCGATCATGTTAATCCCCCCGCGCTGCTACACTGTCTTATAATTATGAAAGTACCGCGAATGAAAGAAACTGCTGGATCCGCGGGACAGGCTTTAACAGGCATGTCAGGCAGCAGACGACCTACTGAAGCAATACAGACTGGTTCGAGTCCAGGTGGGAACACTTTTGCGACATGTCAATCACAGTAGAAATAAAAACAAAATTTGGATGTTTGCCTCATGGAATGTGCGAACATTACTAGACAAGAAAGATTTACCAACAAGGAGATCTGCTATTATATTACAAGAGCTACGAAAATACAATGTTGATGTAGTTGCCTTAAGTGAAACGAGTTTGCCGGATGAGGGGAAGATTATAGAAAGTGTTGCCGGATATACGCTATATTGGAAGGGTTACCCTGCTAAACATAGAAAACAACACGGAGTCGGAATTGCTGTGGCAAATAATTTAGTACGATATATTACTGAGGAACCAGTAGGCATAAACGAACGCTTAATGACTATGAAAATTTACCTACCTCACTCGCCTGAAATAACGGTAATTAGTATCTATGCACCAACACTTGACAGTGAATGTGATCAAAAAGACCATTTTTATACGGACTTACAAAAGGTAATAAATACAGTGTATTTTGATTTTGAAAGGCCCTCCACCTCCCCGAGCCGGTGTTCCTCAGCGCGGGACGAGTTCCATTATGCTTATACTACCGACCTGTTCCTTCCAAAGGCCTAGACGACTTCCAGCTAGATGATCTGGTGGCGCGATTGAGGAGTCGCGGCAGCCGTCATTGTCCAACTATTCACCTACCGGTATATTTCTCGGTGTCTGAAGCCGAGCCGGTAAAAACGACTACTAACATATAGTGAACTCGAGAGACCGAGCCACTGCCCCCACAACAAGAAGCGCAAGCGCGACTTGTCAGGTACTAGATGTTCTCATCTCGGGTGAAAAAGTTGCGGCCTTAATTGCGGCCTGCATAGACTTCACATTCAAGCGCTATTCTATAGAGAATGCGCAGGAGTTCTAGGCCAACGGACCAGGTAGACTGCTGACGGAAGAAGTCCGTCCAG
Organism: Coronaproctus castanopsis; assembly: GCA_032883995.1. Lineage (NCBI taxonomy): Eukaryota > Metazoa > Arthropoda > Insecta > Hemiptera > Monophlebidae > Coronaproctus > Coronaproctus castanopsis. Next base: position 132,187,900 of record CM065052.1, on the reverse strand, counting down.
CTCTCGGCCGGCACGCCAATAATTTGACGATACCGGTCGAATGCAGTTTCCCTGGCCAAAGTTGCTCTGCGGCAAATACCCCTAGGTACATCTATTTGTGCGTTCAACAGATGATCGACCGTGCACGCACCGGCGCCGCACACACATTGCCGAGGCGTTTCCTGAAGAGAGAAACGTTGCTCGTAGCAACCATTTGCATGTTTTCCGGTCGACCAACTCAGACAGTAAGGTCTTGGCAGCACCATCATATTTCGCCCAAGCCCTTTGCCATCTTACGAGAGCTACGTCATATACTAGATTACGCAAGGACCTGCTTATTTTGCAGCCCTTTGTAAAGACGTCTGCTGTAGCAAACTCGGTGCGCTTACTTATTATAGACACACACACCAAGCTACTAACTGAGTAAGTTCTCGCACCACGAACCGTTATTCTACCCCGATCGTCAAGGGTTATATTCGTACGCACCAATGATAAATCATCGAGTGCGCAGAATACTTCCCTCTCCCAGGTAACCCTCGCATTGTACCTTAATGCGAACATTACAGCGCGACAGTAAACTTCAATCTCTAGCGGGAGTACTCCCGCCAGCGCGATCAAAGGAAGCGGTGGGGCTGTTCGATATGCTCGGGTCATCGTGATAAGGGCTGGCCTCTGCACGCTCTGTATAAGGTCGACTATCTTAACGTTAGCGACCCTATGATCCCATACCGCCGCACCATATGTAACGATCGGTATTACTATCACTTTGTACAAAAGTCTTGCCGGAGCAAACGGGATCCCCCACTCAGCCCGAGCAACTCGAGCTATACTGATTGCATCCGAGCACTCTTTAGACCACTAAGAGACCTTTGTATTGTTTCGTTCAAATTTACATTTGTAGGAGGAGAACATGTTTTGGCGCATGTTATTAACGTGTCTGTGAAAGATGGTACTACAGTATCTACGTTGTTCGTTGTATTAACGTTCGAGTTTAACTTGCACACAGTATTATAATTTATTCAGTCCGTGACTTTCGAATATAGAGTCGCTGGCATTTTCTCAGAGGTTAATCGATGTTTTATGATAACCGGAAAATACTTCCACTAAGATCGTAATGTAAAAAAGAATTGTAATTTGCTTGTTAATTGAGACGAGCTTTTAGTACCAGATCAATATTAGACCACGTACGATACGAAAAATTATAATGAGTTGGCTGTGTGAAATTTAATATCGAGAGATTATTTATCGCAATTTCAATAACGTTTCCACTTGTATTATAATTGTTACTGACCACACAGAGGACTGTGCGCATTCGCCTAAGATAATAAATGGTTCTGTCAGATCTTGTAACAGAGTACGAAACTGGCACACGGCGATTTTTTTCCGAAAAATATACAGTAAATATGATAATTGGTTGATTAAAGTAAACTTTTGTTGCCAGTAGATCGGTATTTAGAGTAATCTAATCGTGATGAAATTTTGATTTAACGGCTAATAATATACCGTTACGCGCATATAGTTCTATAAATTAGTTCGTAACCGGGGATATTAAACTTCCGATCAGCTTTTAAGTGCGTTTCTTGTAAACAAAAGACAGATGGATTATATTCCGATTTAAAATCTTCCTAATGTGTAAAAATACCATTACAGAGTTCCAAGATTTCGGGTATATAATTTTACTTAAAGTAAATCGATATGTTAAAATTACGGCGATTTAAAATTAATTACAATTGAGACAAGACCGAATCCGAATCTTCTATTTCTGTGGCGGTGTCATTTATCGTAGTAAATTTCGATGAAGTTAGTAAACGTTCTTTCAATTGTGCTGGACGAATTTTGATAGAACGATTTGTTTGTTATTAATCTGCGATTTTCATCAATCATTCGGATAGCACCTTTTATATCATCGGTGAATTCATTCACGGTACTGAGTGGGTCGCTAACTCCATTAACCACGTCTATAAATGCCGTTACTCGTTACTAGAGAATTTGTTTATGATATTTTCCTAAAAGATATTTAGTAGATATTTTTTGTTGGTTACCATTTTTGATTTTTTTTCTTAGGCGCTTAAGGTACCTTGTGTAATTTATTATTGTTTCGTTCAGTCAAGATATTTAATTTATTCTCTTCGAGCATTGTTGAAGTCCCTGAATCAGTGGAAGAAGGTGGTCATCTTTTTTGTAGCACATAAGTCGGGAGCAATTTCTATTTTTTCTGAAAGCATACAGTCAGCTATTTGACGTATTTTTTCCACCGTCCACTTGTGATACAGGGATTATAATTGTTGTCTGTTGTGTAATATTACATTTATTATTTATTTTCTTCATATGTTCAGACCGTCCCCTCTGTTGATTCGCATTCAGTAGAGATGTGTCGTTTTTTACAGATTTAACGTTTAATTTCATAATTTGTTATAAATATACCGAAGCTTTCGTTATCGTAATTAATTGAGAATCCGATATATGGACGTTATCATCTTGAACATAAATTAATCTCCTAAAGCTCGTCATATGATGGTTTTCATTCACTCGTAGACGAATGTTTATTAGCGAAGAAATTGGACGAATATTATTAGCAATTAAAACATTCAATAATTACGATATCCGGTATGTACGAACGACGGTTTGAGAGGATTAATTTCTTCGATGGTTGGTAAGAAATGATCGTTTACAGAAATTCCTGTATGAGAAAGAAACTTATTTAATGTTTCTATTGAATCTAGATACGATTTTTTGATATACAGGAGGCTGATAGCATTTTTACTATATTACCGAATGCAATTACATATTTTTGTATTTTCGAGTGCATTAAATGTTATTGATAGTTACCGTAGAATATAACCGCGGTGTTGTTAATTTAGGTTGAATATCGATATTTCCAATTTATTTAGATTGGTTGTTTGTTAGTCTGCTGTCAGCACTGATAAACTGCGCTGATGATGAGACGTCGTTTGCTTCCATCATCGTTTAATAATAGATTAGTCGATGGGTTTCCCCAATCGGGAACGTACGTTATCGCTAGTATAACATAAATAATCCTTATCCTGATCAATTTTTGCTTATTTATACCGTTAGTAAATTACCGGTTCAATATAATCAAAAACCTAGCGTCATTGATTTGTGTTTTATATAAGAAATATTCTATCCCTTAAAAATTGTTATAGGTGCCAAACAATTAAATATAAATTTACGTCATAAAAATACCAGATTGAAGTAATTATTTTGAGTTTAAGTTTTACTCATATTTGTTAATCAGCTGGAAAAATTCAAAACGAAATACCTTTTTAACGTCATTCTGTCCGAAACTTGTGAAAAATCAGTAAAAATTTATTCAGATCAAGTAAATCTTTACCGCCCTTAAATAATCTCGGTAACAAATCAGCCGGTATATAGGTTAAATGACAAGCTTAAACTATTGGTTTCTCACTTTTCCGACATTGGTACCCGTCGTGATATAATTCCACGTATTCATTACTATAAAGTTAATATGGATGTTAGGTCTCAACTACTTCTTCCAACTCTTCCGTCAGATATTTACCTTGCTACGCCTTCTGAAATTAATAAATACAAAACAATGGGAAAAAACAAGTCCGGGATGACTGTGATCAACTTTCTGCAACAGTAAACACTTACCTCGTAAGGCAATTGTATATTCGATAAATATTGCGAACGGTGTGCTCAAAATAAGTTACTTTCCTACACAGTGGAAAACTGCCAGAATTATAATTATGCCTAAACCCGGCAAAGATATATCAATCATATTCGTCCAATCAGTCTGCTAAGCTCTCAGTAAAATAATTGAAAAAGTCATTTGAAATCGATTACAGCTACATTCTGAAAATAACAGAATACTTACAGACGAACAGTTTGGATTTAGAGCGGGCCTGCGCACAAAGTAGCTAGACTGACTGATTACATAATCGACAACTTTAATCGTAATACGTATACGGGGTTATTACTAATTGACACTATAAAAGTTTTTGATTCGGCTTGGCATAATGGTATCATTTTTAAACTTCTTAAATTTAAATTTTCTTTTAATTAAATCTATTTAAGCAATAGAATGTTCTTCGTTACTCATCTTATATATAAGTCCTCTGTCAAAACTTATCGTTCAGGTGTATTCGGCTTATCATATATTGTAGCTCCATCCGACGATTTAACGTTACGTTGTAAATCTTACAGACCAAATATCATAAGTAACAGATTACAAAACAACTGCTAGCTGTATTTTAAAGTTTTCTAGATGGTGGGAATTAAAAATAAACACCGGTAAAACTGAAACTCTTCACAAGGCAGCGTAAATTACCTTTAGCGGAAATTAATTCACTGGCGAAATCAAGTTCAATATTTAGATGTCATACTGGATTCTCATTTATCATTTAATCGTAATATTAATTAGATAATTGATAATAAAGCAATATACTTACGACAATCTTTAATCGACGATCGTATTTATCTGTCGTTAATAAGAAATTATTATATGCACATGTTATTCGACCCAAATTAACTTAAACGTGTCCTGTTTGGCTATCAGTTTCAAACAGAACATTTACAAAATTACAACTGATTCGAAATCGCTGTTGCAGAATTATACTTTCGTCGCAAGTATACAAAAATTACTGATATACACTCATAATTGAACTCATCTTATACCTATCTTTCTATATTAGTAAATTATCGAAAAAGTTTTATAAATAGGTGCAGAATACATCAAAATAGATTAATTAATTCCTCACCATGATATTAGGTAGAAATATCGTAAAATTAAGCATACTCGTTTAATTCCGTGTCTGTGACAATTATTTGTATTGCGTACTTAATATGGCATGTGTGTAAATATGTATGTACATGCGTATGTGCAGGTTTATCTATATATATGTGTGCACGCGTATCTCGTATATTTTTGTTTTACTTTTTACCACATTTTATTTATTTTCTGGCAGGTTTTTATTGGTTTTTCCTGTATCCTAACATTTGTTTCATTAATTTTCTAAATTTAGTAATATTATTTAAATTAACTGTTAAGGTATAAGGCACTTAACTTTATGAACCCCTTGTTATTCCTGTCTCATTATGAAATAAAACGTCTTTATTCTTCTTCAATGTAATTAACTAATTACTTGATTATTTTTTCACTAACAATATATTAAACGGAAGATTATACATTTTCCGGTATTACAAAAACCAAACTACCATTTGAATTTTAAGAAATTGTCTTGAACGTGATTTTTTTTAATTACGAAAACTGTTCAACTTTTTCTGAAACTTTTTTGTTCTATAAGAAACAGAAGGGGTAAAACATATAATTTAAATTACCATACGGACGGAGTGTACTGTCAAACAAGTCACATTTGAAAAATTATTTAGAAAGTTCACCATAACAACTGTAAAATTACGATGAAATACTTTATAATTATGTAAATTCAATTTTGAAATTATATTTCATAGTTTCTCCGTTTATTTCGATATTCGATATTATATTTTCCCTACTCATAGTGTGAATACCTAATTGAGAAATATGAATTTCTTTTTAGAAAGATTATCGAAATATTCACACAGCTATAATCTTAATTCTTTGTAGATGCCGGAAAAAACGACTCTAGATTTAAATTCATTATTGTCGGTTCTAAAACAAAGAATTTCGGTAATTTGCGATGACAAAACAAATTAACTGAATAGTCCGTCGTCCAGGAGTTGTAAGAATATTATAAAAGCAATTAATTTTCCAATAACCTATAAACATCTTTATGCTTCTTTTCAATAGGTACGATATTCAACGAAAATTGGGAATAAATCTAAAATAAAATCAAAAGTTTCTTTAAAATATTCAATGTGACAATATTAACTATCTGAAGGAAACAGAAACCGATGTTTTCAATGGAAATATTTATTCTAATGAACCCCGTTAATTTTTTTTTCTCATTATATCGGCACCAAAGCACCATTAACAATGGTAATGAATAAAGTAATCAAAAAAAATCTAAACTCTCCACTGAAACAAAATTAGATTCTCAGTGTCAGTGTCATCAAAGTTGGAGTACTGAATTATTTGGTTATTTGATTACTATAGCGTTACATAAATTTATTATTCAAATTTTATCCAAATTATGTAAAATCATTTACTCTTGTTATTTGAACTACTTATTTTTAAAGTTATTGGAAGAGCATCTCTGCAACATTTGTTTTTAAACTTAACTGTTTATTTTTTTTTTTTAATGGGCACAGGATTTTTTGTGTCAGATTAGTATAAAATTGTTAAAATGGATATATTAAACATTAATTTTCAAGGAACCCAAATCTAAGAACATGTCGCCCATTAGACACTATATAGTGTATTGTTACCGAAGTATCCAGAAAAATGTGAAAAATATTATAATACGACTTCCGCATCAAAGGTTGTTCAATCATCATCTCTTGTAAACTGTCAATTTTTTTATATATACCTTATAAATTTACGACCAAGAATAGATGATAACTATAATATTTGAATCGTTCATTTTCGTATTTTACGTTATATGTTTTGAAGTTATAAACGTCGAGATAGAATTATTGTATACATCATTTGTCTTATATAGAGTCCAATTTCTTAAATAGTTTCATTTAAAATCCACACGTTCATTGAGTTGTAAATGTTTAAATAAACTACGTTTTCAAAAGAAACATAGATAGTTTTAATTTATTACATTATTTTCTATAACTTTCGTAATTCAAATTAAGTAAATACGATTTCAGTTTGTTATTATAATGTTTAAAATAGTTATATTATAGCTGGTTTATCTTTCTAATAGGCGACAGTTTGTTCATGTTGGCGTTATAATTAACGAGAATATGTTTATTGTTATGTTTATTACTGAGTCTGCCTTCATGAGGTCAAATTAAAATTCGTTGCAATGGTTTCAGAATGATTAATAAAAAAAACATTTTTGAAAATAAAAAACATCAGATACATTTCAAAAAACTACGTAACATTTAAAATGTGTAATCAGCAATGTTATCACATACGACGCAAATATTCTTATTTTAAAATTTGAGTAGATGGTTGAACATGCGTCTTCTAACATTATTATGCAAATGAATGAAAATAACATAAGCTGATGAAAAACATCACGAATATCTATCGATACGAATATAGCATAATTAATACAAAAAAAAAGGTAATGTCGATGTTTAAAAATGGGTTGATTCAAAAATGGTGTAAAAAACAGCACTTGTTATACAAAATGGTTATTTACAATGGATATGTCTACCATTCGGATTAAAAATATCGCCCTCGATATTTCAACGAATTTTAGCAAATATAATTAGAAAACATCAATTAAATGAATTTTGTATAAATTATCACGATAACTTACTTAAGGAAGAATAATTAGTTTTCATTGAGAATGGAAATAAATTAAACCGAAACAAACTAGATGAAATTTGTATTGGTCCATTTAAAATCATTCGCCAGATTTAAAATACAATATGTGAAATCGACTGTGGAAAGAGTCGCAAGAAAGTAAATTTTTTTTATAGTGGTAAACTAATTCCACATAATAATATTGAACATTAAGTTAATTATTTATTAGTTCTATGTTTAAGTCAGTTATTGATTAAAGAAGGTTTCAGTTTTTTTTTGGAGGGAAGATGTAAAGTGGTTGCACTGTTTCCATTTTAGTTAACATTACGAAACAGTAAACTGTAAAAAGCAAAAGAAAAAAAACCTTTTGTAAATAAATCTATTTTGTTATTTCATAATTTTATGTTTTTTGATTTAAATTACGAACTAAACACTTTCAAAATCGATTTTACTTTTTAGGTAAGTTTATGAATTGTTAAAATAATGTTATCCTTATTTTAACTGTATTATATTATATTATTAATAAATAAACGATTTACTTTTTACTTAAAATTGAGTGGAAGTTAATTCATTTAAGAAACGTTATATATATATATATATATATACATATACACATTGATTTTGAAAATTAAAGAACAAAGATATCAAATATTTATGAAACAAATTAAAACATCGAATAACGAAATAAACAATAAATATCGGGTTACATAAAAACATACCTCCTATATTGATTAGTTACTATTATTCACAACTAAATGCAAGACGGTAGATATTTTAAATGGAATGAGAAGAATTTTTGACTATTATATACTGAAATTAAGTAAAATAATATAAAAAAATATATATATAATGATAAAGTAATTATTAACAAAAAATACGGAAATTTGAAAATAATGCACACAAACAGGGTTCTATGTATAAATTGGCGGAATACTATAATGCATTATTTCATAATATAAATAAAATATAGAAATTTCACAAGTTGTTATAAGCCGAATCGTCATGTATAGTATAGGGAGACCCACAGAAAACGGACGATTATTTGCTACAATGCAAACCGCATGCTCGTTTTGTTTTTTTGTTTCAGTTATCATGACATCCCATAATGAGAAAGAGCGCGCGTTTTGCGTGAACGTTATTTTCGGCATGAATCGATCACGACAGTGCAAAGAGAGGTTCGAAAAGAATTCATAGTTACACAGTGTATACTTGTAACATCCCGCAATTTAATTTTAAGGTGGGTTGAAAACTTTCGAGAAACAGCTTCTTCAACGTATAAAAAACGTCCTGGACAAAAAAAAACATTCGTACACCCCCACCACAAACATCGATCGAGTAGTGGGGAATAGTGGGACCTTACTTTTTCACTGGTCTGTCAACCGAACGCGCTATATCGGGATGATAAACTCGTTTTTGCTTCCCCCGAGAAGATGAACGTTTTTTTTTTTTTTTAATAATTCAGAAACTACTCCACAAAAATCTTTGAATGAAATTTTAATTAAAAATAGGAAAACGATAGATTAACTTACAATTATTTGTAGAACACAATATCGTTCAAATGCCCACCATTTGCAACAATATATTCATTCAGTCTTTACAAAATTTTCGAGCATAGGTTGCTGAATTTTTAAATTTCTTCAGAAATTCGAGTTTTCAGATTTCCCAGATCTCGTGAACGTGTTTCGTAAAAGCGTTTCTTAAAGTATTCCCACAAAAAAAATATGTAGTGGTCAAATCTTGCGAGCACGGCGACCAAGCGAAATTCATGTGACACGACAATATGAGGTTACCAAATGCTTTTTTCAGCACTGTGATCGTTTCTGCCGAACAGTGATACGACACACCATTTTGTTGAAACCATGTGATGACGACAACGACGACGACGACGGAGTGAGGGATTCATAATAATCATAGCGTTAAATTACATTTAAAAAAGTAGAGTCAAAAACATTACACGGGGAGAACGTTGTTTGACGACGGATACCCTGGCAGCAGTAAGTAAATTACAAAGCGTATATGTTTGAAGAATTCTAGTAACATAAACATGAAAATTAAGAAACTAGTAAATAAAATGTCGAATAGTAACATAGTTTTCAAGCTGATTTCAAGACAACGGGATCTTATTAGGGTAACGAGACAGCTGATACATTAACGACGAGTGAACAGAATAATAATATGAAACAGATAAAGATAAATTGGTAAGAATACATTACGGTTATTAAGGACCGGTTATGTCATCATTGAGAACAGATATATAGATTAGAAACCCCACGAAAAAGGAAATCTATATATTAATAAAACAGATAATCGGTGGGGAACCACGGTATAGAGACGAAAATATTTATAAAAACCAATCATGGAATACCATTATGGCGATTAACAATCAGATTATTTTGGTTCAGCAAGATCGACAGAGCATATGATATGGCAATGTAACAAGTGTGAATAAGAAATAACTGCAGCTTCTTGTCATTATTGGTCTACTCCTAATAGACCTATATTTCACACACAGAGCAATCACTAGTAAATTTCTCATACTTGGGGATCTGAATTTGCTTACAACTAGTATTTATAGTCAATAACTTACATCATACATTTAGCAGCAAGATTCCAGTTAATATATTTAGAAAACATAACCTCAATTATTCCTATCAGAAAGCCGGAGAGGAGATGGAATGTTGAGATCACAGAAAGAAAAGCACACAAATTTTCCGAAATATTGTTGATATAATGAAGATTAAGAACACAAATATCAACTTGTACAATTCGCAAATCTTGTCAAGTCATGGAAAATTTTCAGACTTCTTATATAGGTTCCATATTGAGAGTACTACACCTATCGTTCTAGTAACAGAATAGATGACCTGGAACAGGTTGGCTTTGAATGTTTAGTTTTTGCTTCTTAGCATGCTAAATTTAATATCTGAACAACATAAACCAATATGGCTTCCTTAAATTCTCAGATTACAATGTGGCGTAAATTTTCTATTATAAATTGAAAGTTTTATTTGACCTTGTATTAGAAAATCTAATTTAAATCGTAAACGTACTATACTGGTAGACTGCTGATTGATTTCTGCTGCATTAGAAAATATTTTGAGATCGTATAAACACCTAAGAAATATTACTCTTTTTTTTTCATATATATATATATATATATATATATATACTTGTACATAATAGTACTGGTAACAACAGTAGTAGCAGTAGTAATAATATTATGTGTACATCTAAATCGGGACTGTGTTAATGTCATCCTTCATCTGCATTATAAGTGCATTATGCAGATGGCTCCTTGCACACAAATATCCTGTATGTTGTTTTCCCTGTTATTTGAGGATTACAATTATCAGTGATAGTTCAACCTATGATATTAATATCACTGGACTAACCGTTTAAATTAAGAAAGACATATTTCTATTCGTTTTTCGAAAGTTTGCTGAATAATTTTCGAATGTTTTCTAATAACGACCTCATTTATGTTCATATATTTCCTTTTAACTTTCTATACTGTTTACTTTATTATTATTGGTCGATCTGTCGTTTCGATATATTTTGATTTACGTAAAGCTTTCTTATATATAATAATTGATATTGGCAAGTGGAAGGCTAGTAATTAGTAAGAATTTTTATATTCATAAATTTAATTTTTATTCATATATTAAATTTCATTTTATTTTTTTATTTATTTTTATTTTTTTTTTACCTGAATTACACTGATATATATATATATATATATATATATATATATATATATATATATATATATATATAAATACATTTTTGTACACGAATAATTTAAGCGCGCAATTATTTGTACGAAAGCTTTGTGTATCACTTACGTGTAATTATATTTTAAAATTTTAGTTTGATATGATCGGTTGTGTATGGATGGGTGAGTGTTAACGTGTTGCATTTATAACGTCTAAAGTGATTTCGTGTGTTGTTTTTTCCACTTGTTGAAAAGTTTATAATAATAAGCAACTGTATTAATTGCAAATAAGAGTTACATCAATATTAATAATTTATTTTAATTTTGCGAAACAGAAGTGGTATTTTTTTTGTTTATTCATATTATTTAATCGTTGTTCGTGTATTTTGCCCATAGTGGGATTTACATATTATATATTTTGTTTGTAATTTTTATATGACAATAGAGAAATAAATTTGAATTTATTCGATTTATATTTTTATTTTAATTATTGTTAATCAGTAATTATATATGGGAAGTTTCAGCCTATGATATTAATATCATTGGACGAATCGTTTATATTAAGGAAGGCATATTTCTCCTCGTGTTGCGGAAGGTTGCTGAATAATTTTCGAAGGCTTCCTAATAACTACTTCACATATTCCTTGAACTTTTTATTTGGTTGGATCGTTCATAAACTACATCATTCGATTATTATTATTATTATTATATCTCAGTGGCTTATCTCAAATAAATTAATATTAAATACAAAAAAAAACACGAACTATTATTTGGTATAAAGTTTTCAAGAAGATAGTTTATAGAATGATATTAAAATTTCTTTAAATGACGTAATCATTAAAAGAGTAAGAGAAATTAAGTGTTGAAGTCTAATTTACAAATTAGTGTGGGGTGCGCATGCACGTCATCTGCAAAATTAAGAAAATAAATTACCTTTCTCATGATCTAAAGCAGTATTTTCTCGCAAAACATGTCTTCTGTTTGTAGAAAGTCCTGTATCAACCATTTTCATACACTGTGGTGGGACTGGAAAGTATCATTTTAGACTTATAGAAGTTTTTCAAAATTCTGTGAGTCCTGCTATTATTACAGATAGTGGAAACTAGAACAATACGTTTTTAAATTTGAGCCAACTATACGAAGTAGCTATTTTGAATTTTGTTTTAAAGCGTAAACAGTATTTTTATATATTAACCCTTGGAGGTTTTACAAGAAGTGCCAGGTCAGATAAAGTGCATCTTCTCGTTTTAACAAGCCCCATATGTGATCGCAGTGTGTGTACGCAGAAGCCGTTGCTTACAATTCTCTACCAAAAGGTGTAAAATTATTGCTTAAAAATTGTAAGAGGCGACGAAAGGGTTTGGTTCTCTACGTCTGTAATATGTAACGCAATAATGAATAGTGATAATGGATGTTTTGATTTTTAATGTTGGCATTTTATGTAAACTTCTAAGCTTGGATGCTCTCATAGGTTTCGATTTTAATGCTGGAGCGAATAGTATATAGTTGGCAGCCAACGTCCGCGAGGGAGGCCTATGGCTAGGTGGCGGAGATGATATTGTTAAATGAGCAGGAATCAACTGGATCCGAGCGGCACAAGATAGGAGTCGTTGGAAAAGTTTGGAGACCGCTTACATCCAGCAGTAGGTTGATATAGGCATATAGTGATACCGTGATGATTACATATATATTTTTCCACAATTGTGTTCATTGAAATTTAATTTTATTTTCCTTAGTTGAGTCAATAAATTTTAGTTTGTTTTTCTTATTTTAATTCTTAGTGTCTGTAATAAGAATTGTAAGTGTATATTTTTTTATCTAATAGATTGATAAAGTAGATTATGCTCATTTTTTTAAGTTTGCATTGTATGTCGGGTATTTAGATAAAATGTAATGTTAGTCGATTTTGATGTAAGGGAATCGATCTGAAATTGTTTAGAATGGATGAGCAGATACAAAGTGTTTGTAGCTGGCAGCATAGATGGGAATTAATGATTAAACTATTAAATATATTTAAATTCTAATTGTAACTCAATGTTAGCGCATTTGTGCACATAAGTGGATTTTGAATGTGAGTAATACGTTATTTTTCCTATTTAAATTATTATTATTAATTTGTTTATACATTATTTTGGAAATTCTATTAAATATATTGTTTTGATTTGATTATTATAAATAAATAATTATGTATTGGAAGTTCAGCCTATAACGTTAACCACAATTGGATTATTCGTTTAAATTAAGGAAGATATATTTCTCTTCGTGTTGCGGAAGTCTGAGGAATAATTTTCGAATGCTTTCTAATACTTGTAACGACCTCATTTAAGTTCATATGTATTTCTTGAATTATCTATTTGATTGGATAATTCATAAACTACATCATTCGACTGTTGTTATTATTATTAATAATATTATTATTGTTACTTGCTTTTTTATTTTATTACTTTAATCGACTGTTACTGCGTTATCGAAAAATTATTACTCGTATGTTTTTTGTATGAATTAAATTATAATGCAAGCAAAACTCCTTAACTAAAACGCAAACTGTTCGTGATTAACAATTTTATTATATCTCGGGATGGCACTTCATGATGATGATCATTAGTTATCGGCCGGGAAAATAACAAGCCTATTCGGAATTTCTTCCATTTTATTATTATTATTTTTTTGCCCCCCCCCCCCCAGTTCGTAATACACGATGGAGTAAATGTATTAGTAAATTTGAATACAAGGGGAAATTATATGTAATAAACTGAAAAGAATTCATCCATTTAAGTTTACTATGGTGCTCTAATCAATTTATTTTACAATAAAGGTAATTTATGTTATTAATTAGTATAATTGTAAATGTATTTTTCCGATTTTTCTTTCAGTTAATTATGTATTCGTTATAATTTTGTTAACAGATCCGTGAACGAATTTACTTTTCATATCGGAAAATTTCAAAATTGAAAACTTACTCTTTCTAATACAAATTTTTAGTACACCTGTGTGTGTGTGTCAGATTACCTTGTACGTTACTTACAATGTACAACAAAATATGTATAGGTAAGTAGTAGCTTACTCCGATACGGAGACGGCACTTTGTGATGAATAAAGAAGTATAAGTAAGTCGCGTCGATAATATTATAGTTTATTTTATTCATAATAAAAGAAAAAAATGAAGAAAATTATCATTTTCGTAATAAAAAGAAGGCTGAGTAAATATTTATTACGCGCGCACATACACACACACACACACACCAATTTTATTCTTCTACGTTTCGTATTAATCTCGTAATCTTTAAGTAATTACTTTTATAATTTCGCTTTTAGAAAAGTTACACACTACGTGTTATATGCCCTATTTTTCCGTTAATTTTACAGTAGTTTTTAATTAATTCTTAATTAGGCAAAAACGAATTCGTCCGTTTTATAAGAGTAATCGTTATTAATATTTTGCAATTTCAGAATTGGTTTTAAGCACCTTAACTTAAGTTATATGGTAACACCGGGATAATTTGGAGTCAAACAACAGACCAAGGGATTTGACTCTTGTTTTTGCTGTTAAGGAAAAATTTTTTATGCTTAAGGAAAGACTGGAGGATGATAGACACCTCTTAAAATACTGTATGATGGGATGAATGTTGAAAAATTTAGGCCATTCTTATCAGACCATTGCTGTAAACGATCAATATTTTTTTGTAGGATGTTTTGTGCATCGAAACGGGATTGGATAACAAGGATACGAGCAGTTAAGGACGGCGAGATATAATTTGCTACATCATTGATATATAATAAGAATAAGGTTGCACTGTGCAGAGCGTGGTGGAACATTATTTTCGGTCTAAGCTGGTATTGATTTTAACAAACCTTAACTTGAAATGTTTGGTTGTTTAGGATACCGTGTAAATAGTTGCCTAAATTACTGAGATAAATTTGTATGTTATCGTGCGTGTTATTCATGGTTGTAAAAATCAAAATAAATAAAAGGAATATTCAGTTTTAAACTATGCTCGCTAATGAGAAGCGATGAAAACAATTCGCATTCGTATATTTACAGGTTTGATATGTAATGTATTAACCTGATAATCTAGTGTTTTAATAAAACTTTCGTCTGTACCACCCTTCAAATGGTAAGAAATTAAGTCAAATAAACTGTATTTTTTACGTGTTAATATTTAAAAATTTACTTTATTCGACGACATTTTACAATCGATTTAAAATTTTACATATTCCCACGCAAATGGTGGCATATCAACTATAAAATTACTAATTTTTAAAATCGAATTAAATAAATTCGAAAGAAATCGTGTTAATATGCCATTATTTAATTTATTCCCTCGAAAGTTTTATTCAGCGGCATCTTACAGCGGATGAATCGATTAAAAACTTTTCAAATAGGTAACTAGATGGCGTTGTGCGAAGTGTAAAATTACGAATTTTACGATTCCATTTTAATTAAATATGATTTAACCAGTGGCGGCTCGTGGGTTTTCGAAGCGGAGGGGCTGAAAGTTTTACCTAGTTGAATTTTTTTTTAAAATAAAAAACATACAGCTAGGCTACCATTTCATAAAAACTTAAAATTCTAAATTTTCTAAACAAAAATAAAATTTAGAATCGGCTATTCAAGAAAATTTTAAAAAATGTGTAATTTCAAAGCACTTACTTCAAAATTTATTTGTATATGAAGTCCATACGACGGTTTTTCATTTTCGCGAACCGGTCAGTTACCTTGCTGTGGAAGTTAGGAATTGTATCGATAAGAGTTTTCTCAATACTTATCATGGCAAGCGCAGAAACTCTGTCTTCCAGCATTGTACTCCGTAAATATGTTTTAATTCTTTTCAAGGAAGAAAAACACCTTTCCACTTCAGCAGTTGTCATAGGAGACGTTAACGAAATTTTCATCAAAACATATACTTCGCCGAGTGTTTTGTAAATACCGGTGTTTCGAAACAATTGGTGGAGTTGCGCAACTCCCGATGCAAGGGAAAATTCTGAATTTCTTTCGTATAGAACAGAAAGTTCAGTTTGTAAACGATTTTTATTTAGCATGGGATATGCCTGGCAAGTTTTGTTAAATTCTTGAGAAGGAAATTGCCTGCAGTACGTTTCAAATTTCTCTTGTAACAGCAACTTTCCTGCAGATAGATGACCAGTAAATTCGAATCTAACCCTAGCTTGCATACATATTGTGTCACAAACTTCTTTGACAGCTGCGTTTCGATTTTCATCACATTTCCTCTTATGAGATACAAGTATAGAATCAGTATTTGTGGACACCAAGTTTTCGAAATTCGTTTCTCTGATTAAAGAAATTGTGCGATAAAAATTTCCCAGTGATGAAAAAGCGCTCGAAGAATTAATGTTGCGATTTTGAAATGCATCGTATAGTAAATCAACGTATGGCATAATAGGATGGAAGACGCCAAGCCAAAATATAAAGTTGTTGCCATTGAAAAGACGAAGAAGACCGGATACTTCATTAACCGTTTGGGTATTATTTGAATTCTGCAATTTTTTGAAACATTCTTTCAGCTGTTCAATGTTTTCAAAAACTGTATTTACGACTCTTGAATTGAAATTCCATCTTGTATCGGAACCACGTGGAATTCTTCTTGACATACAATATCGAAATTAAGTGGTCCGGTCACACTTCGCCGTGGCTTATTTGTTGTTAATAATAAACAAAACAAAAAAAATATTTTCAACAATAAATTAGGATTAATTAATAAAATTAAAAATTTGAAATTCGCAAGAAGTCACGAACCGGCGTAAGATTTTTAATTTCATATTTTATTTATATAATAGAGTTAAATGTAAGAAATAATATAAAAATTGTTAATTGAAATTTTAAAAAAATACAGCGAAGTACATATAAATTATATAGAATAAATAAAACTTAAAATAAAAAAATTTGACATTCATAACAACATAATAACGAAATGAGGTTACAATGAAAATAAAAATATTTTCCACCATTATAATTAAAATTAAGCTAAAACAGTTTTTCAAACTTCAATGACAATAAACTCCATAAATTAAATAATTTATAATTTATAAGTTCACGAGAAAAATTTTTATACTAATAAACAATAACAACTACTTTATAATTTTGATCTAGATGAAACATTAATAATAATTATAAATAGTAATAATAATAATTTAAATTCAAATATATATGTATACTGTTAAATATTAATACATTACGAGTGTCTGCCTGTTTATAACTATGAATAAAGCTATCATATACAGACTTTGTATCGTGTTTTTCAGAAGCAACTCGTATAATTAAATAATGTGTAATGTTATAACGATATGGATAACATTGAGTTTACACACACACGTGTCTTCAAAATGGGCCACTTTTGGTACACATATTACATTTGCATAAAAACGACTAGTGACGAAAACATTTTTTATCCGAACTCGAACGTTTTAAAAAAAAAATTTTTTTAAACCTTGTTTCCGAATTGACTAAATCAACAAAATTAAAACAAAACAAAAAACAACATTAATCAGATGTTCAATTTAAAATTACTAAATATGATTATTAAAAGCACTGCACATAATTAAAGTGCATAATACACTTCTTTCAAACTTTAATGTTTTAAATAAACAAACGTTAATGCTAATATTCTACTATTGGTATCAAATGTTACCGATGTTCTAGTATCGATGATGAATTGAATATTTTTTATTTCCAAAATTAATTGTAAACAAATTTTATAATGAATTAGATTGAAAATTATTATAATTAATTACAACAATTTTAAAATTATTAAAACATAATTATTTGTTATCTTCTATTTTTGTTTATGTGATTGTAGTAGTGATTTTAGTATCATGTTATTGCGGTTTGACTTGGCAGTGGCGAATCACCCATGTTACCAGTGTTTCCGCCGAAAACACGGGAAAAGTGGAGTATGAAGTAGTTGCAATTTTTTTTTTTAAACAAAACAAATCAAGGATAATAATTTTTCTATACCAGATAATAGCGCAATCTTTTGGCGAGAATATTTCTCCAATTATTGCGGATTACGGAAGATAGCGCTGTTACGCTTCGTTGTAAAAATTTAGCTGTGAATCAGCTCAGGTTAATTTAGTACCGATTTCAAATTCGGAAACAATTCCTGTTGTATGTGTTTGAGAAGTCGTATACATCATTACATATATATCGCCATAATGTTCACTACACTTGTAAATCTACGCTGGATTTTGGAATGGACTGTTTCCTGTTGGTGTATCGTAAACAGATACAGCGCATGCGGACTTCTCATGTAACCAAAGTGGTCGACGAAGTCCTGCAAATCAGTAGTAAGCGATTCTTTTTTATGTACAAACTCCAAAATGCATTAAGATAAGTTCTTAAAACACACTGTGAATTGCAGACACAATAAGTTGTACATAAAGATACAGTTACTAACATTTGCGCGCGCACACAGACACACGTATAATTTAGTTCTCGATATTTAGTTCATATGCAAATGACATGTTGGATCTTTTGGAATGTATAATTTACCCTATACCTACTGTAAGTACGTAAACGTATGTATATTATTTATATATATATATATATATATATATATATATATATATATATATATATATATATACATATACATATATATATACATATATATATATATATATATATATATATATATATACATATATATATACATATATACATATATATATATATATATATATATATATATATATATATATATATATATATGTGTTAGTTTATGTATATTGTGCACATATGTATGTTTGTAGAGTGGGATATATAAGTTTATGTGTGTGCATATGAGCATCATGTGTAGAAGAGCGTATAATATTGTACGCATCATAGGTAATGTAAATATTCTTAAGAAATTTATATGTAACTATTATCCACGAAGAATAAATAATTGATTTAATTTGATTATTATTATTATTATTTAAAAGTTAGGTAATATTTGTATAAGCAACGATGTACCGCAACGAAAGGTACGCTTGAAACGATTTATATTGGCCCGTATTGGGAAATGGGATTGCTAAATACCGTATGAAAGCTACAGAAATTCTACGGAAATCTGCGTTAAATAGAATAATTGATAATAATAGTGAAAAATTACAGGCAAACCTTCTCAGTTTGAATAATCTGTATACTTTACATCTAGTATACTTTTTGATAAAAACTTTTTTCATATATCTGTATGTGCATTTGTAACGGATGGTGAACTTAGAACAAAGAGTGCTCTAGTTAATAAATGCGGAATAAGGATACAAGCTTCCTATGCTGCGCCCGTAGATTATAAATCTGAGGGAAGTTAATAATAAATTTAATTAATTACGCAAGAACAAAAAAAGTTATCAACTAAATATCTTCTACGAAGCGGTAACTTACTAGCATCAATGCGAGGTTAGTACTGGTATACGTACCTACTTGTGTATGAAATGTGACGCTAATAATTACTAAATTCGATACAGTCAGTCATGATAAGCTGCTAGCAAGAATTGAAGAAATCTGTATAAAAGGTTGGTTCGAAAGTTATCTAAAGGACAGGAAAACAGTAGTTAGTATAAATAATATACGAGGTAAATATATGCCGATGAATATAGGAATTCCGCAAGGTAGTAACCTGACACCGTTATTGTTTATTATATACACAAACGGTTTACAAAAAAAGTTGACTAACAGCAAGGTTTTCGCTTTTGCGGACGATATTGCTATAATGACAGTTCACTGGAAAACTGAAGTGGCAGAAAAGTATATGAATACAGATTTATTAGAAGTAAACAGATGGACTCACGACCTTAATCTTACAGTTAATACAACAAAAACGAAATGTATGCTGATGAAATTGATGAGCGATAATGATTTGTATAAGCCAAAAATTAAAATGCACACTAACAAGCGCGCACATTACTGGTCGGACAAACATAGATGTTCAAATTTGGGTTGTAACATAATAGAACTGATAAGTGAATACAAATATCTAGGTGTAACGATAGATAGACACTTAAGGTGGAACTTACAAATACAAAAATTGGAAAATAAATTGAAATCAATAATACCAACATTATATACATTAAGAAATTATGTAGGTCAGGAGACAATGAGAATGGTATACTTTGCATTAGTCGAATCCAGATTGAGATATGGCATAGAAGCATGGGGATCGGCGTCTAAATATTACATGGGAAAAATTGATCGTTTGCAAAGGAAAAGTTTGAACCGAATAAACGAGTATAAATGTAGAAATCAGAACAAACCACTAAAAGATCTGTTACGTCATCATAATGTATGAAATATAGCGGGACTGTATTTGTTTGCCAAAGTTTTGAATTATTTAATAAAAAATAAAAGTATTTAAACGAAAATAAGCAAATAAAATATAAACTAAGGAAAACGAAGAGGTATATATGTTCGGTAGCACGGTCAAGGTTTGGTGAACAAACTAATAAATACGTGATGACAAAATTATTAAACAATATACCGGAAGAAATATTGAAAGAAAAAAAGATTGGGAAACTAAA